>OZ035857.1:7283583-7526161 GCA_964034905.1 Itoplectis maculator | reverse complement strand
TTCGTCAATTGTTAAATTATCGGTGACGCGATTCCTCCGTAAGTCAAAGTTACGTCTTCGTCGCAGCAGAAATACAAATATATCGCTAAATTAATTCCCAACACCTGATCATTATTTTTCAATTAATAACTAAAAAAAGTCAACAAAATAATGTTTTTTTTTTTTTTCAAGTCTCTAATTTTTCGTCAATTGTTAAATTATCGGTGACGCATTTCCACCATAAATCAGAGTTACGTCTTCGTCGCAGCAGCAGGTGAAGCACCAGCATCATCATCAGCAGCAGCAGCCAAGGCCTACCCTAAAACGCGGCTCCTTCACCGGCAACTAACCTAACCCAAGCGATCGACACTTGACGCCGGGATCTCCCTAGAATCTCCGAAGTATAAGGACCAGGCCGGGGGAAAGACCGGGCGCGCGCGCGCGCGAGCGCGAGAGAAAACGAGAAAAACGAGAAAGGCGCGAGAGGCAAAAGAAAGACAGAATTCTCCAAAGTGCTCGTAGTATACCACAACTCCTCGAGTCTCCCCCCTCCCATCTACCCCGGCGCATCTCCACCGCGGCCCGGAGTTCCGTGCGGGGGAGGGGAAGTCACACTTCTCTTCCTCCCCCGAATCGCGTCTCTCCCTTCCCCAAGCCGTTGTACACGTCTAAGACGTATACCGCGCGGCAAACTTCGCGCGCTTCATCGACGTCGCGCTACTCTCGCGTTCGGCAGTCGCGGCGGCAACGGCCGCTCGTCCGAGCAGCAGCAGCAGCAACGACAGCAACGGCGACGAGGGAGCAAGAATTTCCGGAAGTTCGCGAACGATTACAGGTGCCGAGCGTACGCGGGACGTTGCATCCCCCCCCCTCCCTACCCCCTCCTCTGCCCCTTCGTCCGTGGTTTTTCTCCCTGTTCCGCGGCGTCCGTTCGCCCACCCTCACCCTCCCCCCCCCCCCCCTCCTCTCGCTTTTTTTTCATCCGTCCTCTCCCCACCCGCCTCTCCCCCGCTCTTTTCCACGCGCGCACACATACACTTTTTTTTTATATACGAGTGATATTGATTTGGGAGAGGCTTCGTACTCGTGGCACCGGCGTACCATGTGACTCTCGTGCTGCTGCTGCTGCTGCTGCTGCCGCTGCTGCTGCTGGGCCAGAGCAAACGAGCGAGAAAGAGACAGAGAGAAAAGTCGCGGCTGGCCGGTTGGCGCGCCCGATGCATCCGCGCAGAGCGCCGCGCGGCACATCGGCCGAAAGAAAGAAAGAGCGAGCGAAGCCGCGAGAAGAGAGCTGCGGAGCGCCGTGAGGGGGCATGTGTAGACTGCGCGTATACGTATATATATTTAGCGGTGGCGGTGGCGGCGGCGGCGGCGGCGGCGGCGGCGGCGGCGGCTGGGAAATCCCTCTCCTCCGTAGCGCCCCACCGTTCCGGCTCCCTCCGCGCAACTCGTTCCGTCGCGAGACACCAGAGCGCTACGATACCACTGCTTCTCTCTCTCTTTCTCTCTGTGTTGTACCTATACATATATCTTCTCTATCGCCTCCCGCCCGTCTCCCCCGCCCCTCGCGCCACGCTCTTTCGTCCACCCCTTCGCCATTCCTACGTCGTGTTTCTCCTCTCCCTCCGTCGACCCCCCCCCCTGCCGCTGCTAGCTCCGCTCTTTCTCCCTCTACCTCGCTCTATCTCCCTCTCCGTCTCTCCGTCTGTCCAACGTGTGTGTATGTGACTACCGTAGTAGTGCCCAAAGTCTACACCCGCGACGCGCGGACTCCGCGTATCGTTCCTCTTTCTCGTCGCTGCCACTGCTGCCGCTGCTGCTGCTGCTGGTGCCACCACCAACGCCACGAGGTCCTGCTTCGACTGCTTCCACCCTGTGGGCTGCACTCTCCGCATCGCAAGCAGCAGCAGCAGCAGCAGCAGCGACGGCATCGGCGGCGGTGAGCGAGAGAAGCGACGCAAGCGCGAGTGAGATGGAGCGACGCGCGGGGCAGACTCCCCACTCCGCGGTCGCGCGTCAGTCCAGCTGAGGCGGCGGAGTGGGGGAAATTAGAAGCACACGATGCCCGCGCGACCAAGAACGTCTCCTCCGATTCCCCCCCTTTCCTCACCGCGTGCGGGCTCGCTCGCGCGCGCGCGCGCGCCAGGACCACGCGATTTTCCAACACGCAGCTCGCGTTTGCCGCGCCGGTGGCAGTCGCGGCCCCGAGAGTCTCTCTCTCTACACTCCCCTCCCCCCTCCCGCCTTCTCTCTAGTCTGCGTTGCTGCTGCTGCTGCTGCTGCTGCTGTTGCTGCTGCTGCTGCCCTCCACATTTTTCTCCGCGCACCGCCCGACCACGCTGCTGCTGCTGCTGCTGCTGCTCTGCTGCGCCTCTTGCCACCTCTCCTCAGCTTCTCGCTCCGTCTCACTCCCTCTCACGCTCAGCATCGCTCTGTCGTTCTCCCCTCTCACTCGCTCCCGTCGTTCCCCGCCTCGCCCTTCGCCTCCCACCGTACCACCACTCGTTTCCCCCCTCTCCCCCCGCGGCCCCCCACCATGGCCACGCGAGATCGCTCGCTCTCTCTCCCTCTCTGCCCGTGGCCATTGCTATCTCTCTCTCTCGCTCCTACTTCATACACATACACACACAGTGAGCACCAGACGTTGCGACGGCGGCCGCGTCGCGGCGCTTCCACCCAGTCGCGTCGTTGTGTGCGCGACTCGCGCGATACGCGCGCGCGCGTCCGCCCCTCCCGCGCGCGCGCTTCCCCTCTCCGCCTCTCCCCCCGCGTGAGCCACGACGTGTCCCAAACCCAATGCAGTCCAGAAATCTCCCCCCACCCTCGCGTCCGTCGCGGCGGCGGCGGCGGCGTCGGCGGCGAGCGCAGGCCGAGCCGCCGCGGGAGCGTCGAATACGCCGGCTCGGCGCGACGGGCGAAGTGTGGCAACGCCGCGTGGCGAGCGTCTCGGTCTTGGCCGCGGAGAGTGCTCGGGGGGGCCCCAGCCGAGTCTACCGAGTTTGTCTACCGGCGCGGGTACCAAAAGAGCGCGCGCGGAGAGAGAACGAGTTAGCCCGTCGCGCACGAGTAAGATAAGTGAGCTCTCCCGCTGTACAACCTCGTCGACGTCGTCGCTCGTTCGTCGTCGTCGTCGTCGACATATCGCTGTTGTGTCGTCGTCCTCGTCGTTCAACTGTCGTACGTCGTCGTCAGCAGCACTGCTCGTTGTTGTTGCGGTATCTCGTCGCGAGTTACGAAACGAAAAAAAAAAAATAACAAAAAAAAAACGCGCAAAAACAAAATCCCGGGATCCGATATAAACGAAACAACCGAAAGTAATAATAACAACGCCAGCAGCAGCACGTAAAAAATGTGTACACGCACGAAATAAAAAAAAAAGTTACGACATTCTGCATCACCGACAGTTCGAGTGTGTGTTCTCTCTCTATATCTTCCCCTCTCTTTCTCTGTCTTTCTCTCTCGCTCTTTCTCTCTCCCTCTCCCTCTCTCGACGTTTTTTACTTTCGTCAATTCGTCGCTCGTCCCTCGGTTGTGTGTTTCGTCGCGAAAAAGGCATGTGGCAGAGTGTCGCCGCTGCCGCTGATCGCCGCCACCACCGTCGTCGTCGTCGCTGCTGCTGCCGCCGCCGCAGCCGCGCAACGTGAACAGCGATAATACACACCGTGACCGCCGCGAGTACGACGAGAGTCGCACGTCGTGTCGTCGTCGACGTCGCTGCTGCTGCTGCTGCTGCTGCCGCCATCGCCGCCGCCGCCGCCGTCGCCACCGCGCGCCCCCCTCGCGCGCTGTGTGTGCGCCGCTGCTGCTGCTGCTGCTGCCCGTCGCCGCCACCGCCGCCGCCGCCGCATTGGCCCGCGCGCGCGGTGAGAGACGCACGCAACGCGACGAACGCAACGCAAAACGCACGTTCCCGCGGCGTGGACTGGTGCCGCGCGAGACGCACACACGGGACACACGGGGCCTCGCGCGCCCTCGCGCCGCGCGCTTCGCCACAGAGCAGACGAGAAAACACAAGTGAAACTAGCAGCGGCGGATCGATCGCGCGATCCAACTACGGATTTTTCGGCGTTGACAATTTTTTCCGCGAGTGTACCCGCGCGAAGAAAGAAAGAGTGAGAGAGAGAGATGCGTGACTGTCGGGAAATGAGTTCGCGCAGCGACGATTCACGGTGAAAGTTCGGCGGGCGAGTGCGAGAGGTGATAAAGAAGGATAAGGAGGAGAGAAAAAAAAATTTGCAAAATAAATATAATTGACGGGAGGAGGTATAATATTTAACTGAATATAATAATAATCATAATAAAGAAAAATAAATAATAATGATATCGATAATAATGAATAGTAATTATACTATGGTAATATAAACAGTCGTAATAATAAATAGAAGGGATAAAAGGGGGTGGTGAGGTCGATAAAAACTCGAGAGGCAACGGGAATCGCACACACACACACAAGGAAAAAGATAACAATAAACCGGTGTTAAATGGCGCTCTCGGCGAAGAATCAGTCAACGAATTACGTGAACCTGTATTATTCGATCGTCCAGCGAGCGGCGACGCACTACTTTAAGGAATATTACAGTTCCGGTGAGTACACAAATAACCCAGCAGCGAATCAATCCATCGACGGCGACACTTTTGTTTAACGCTAAAACTGTGATATATCGTTCGCGTTGTTCGTCCCGCGCTTCGCGCTCAGCTGACCGTCTGTGGAAACGCGCGGGAGGGAATGAAATAAAAAAAACATCTCTGAGCGATAAATACCTACCGGAAGTAAATAAATGAGAGGAGGAATTCCCGGGGAGGTGATTCGTTCGCGGTTTTCGGGGCCGACGGGTGAATATTTCGCGGCTTCGGCTCTTAGTGCATAGGAAGGAGGGGAGAAAAAAAAAGATTGAGGAGTCTCCGGTGATTCGTGTGGTTTTTTCGGTCGGGCCGTGAGTTCCCCGTGGAAATTTCGCGCAACGTGCGACCGTCGCGCCGAGAGTGGCTTCTTGGCTCTTCTCGCCGGCCGGCGAACCACGATAAACGTGACCGCGACGCACGGCGTCCGAATTTTCCCGCGTTACGCCGTCCGTTCGAATATTTCGCGTGTCCTTGTGCATATATCTTCGTGTCTTCGTGTTCGTGAGAATATATTTCGCGTGTGTCTGCGCGCACACATTTCGAGTGTCTCTCCGTGTGTCCGTGTGTACATTTCGAGTGTCTCTCCGTGTGTCCGTGTGTACATTTCGAGTGTCTCTCCGTGTCTGTGTGTACATTTCGCTCTGTGTCTGTGAAATATATTTTGCGGGTGAATTTTGAGAGAGCGATTGAGGCCGCGTGTACATTTCGAGCGTGACTGTGTCTGTGTGTTTATTTTGTCTGTCTGTGTTCTGTGAATATATTTCGTGTACCTGCGTTTAAATTTTTTCGAGTGTGGATGTGTGCGTAATTTTTTTCGTGTAGATGCGTGTACATTTTTTGTGTGTCTGTATACGTGTGTACATTTTTTGACTGTCTGTCTGTCTGTCCTCATGTTCGCAATTCACCGGTTGCCGCTCGACGCTCAGCCGATGATTTTTTTTTCTTGTCTCCCTCGCTCGGCTATCGGCGCGCGAGTTCGTCACGCCGAACAAGATCGATTTCTTCCATGACTCATCCCCGAGTTTATCGTCGCCGCGAGATCGCGTCGCGCGCGCTGACCACGTTTTACAAGTCGCAGCCTCGAGACGCCCGCGTTGCGTCTCCCGATATTTATGCCAATGCCTCGAGTGCGTCGGACTCGTTTTTTTTTTTTTTGCTGTCCCTCTTATCTCCGCTGGACGCAAATTCGTTATCGGCGACCGTGACGAAACAGAGTCGCCCGGATTTTCGGGCAACTTGGGTCGTAATCGCGCGGCCGTCGGTCGTCGCGGGCTGCTTCTCGCTGCTTCTTGTCGATCGATCCGACGATTTCTTCTCGCCGGTTTACTGTTGAAAATGCGATGAAATCGTTGGCAGAACGAATTCGCGGATTAATCATCGACGCGGATTAAGCAAAGCCTTTTCGCCGACGAATTGAGTCCTCGAAACAACGCGCGAAAAAAATTCTTCCCCGTTTCCGCATTTTCCGTTCGCGTCCAGCTGCTCGCGCTAATTTTATTTTCGAAATGATATCGTAAAGCGGAGTTAATGGAGATAAATTCTCACAGAGACGAAAGGAATTTCTCTGAAACACAGACAAAAATACGCTTCCCCTCAATTTTTCTCTCCTGTCTAGCCGACAATTTAGACAATTTTATTCTACCAATCAAACTCGTCATATATAACAGAAAAAAAATGACGAAGTTTGCATCATTGGAAAGCAACGAAAATAAAAATAAAACAATTATTCTAATGAACCCAAAATATACTGAGTATAAAAAGTTATAACGGTTGCTCGTTATAATAACTTTTTAGAATTGCTAGAACATTTTTTTTTATTCGTTTGCATGCCAACGATGCAAAGATCATGAAAAAAGAATTGGCAGCGACCGAAATTTTATAGCGAAAAAAACCCCGGTTTTATTTATTTCGCGCGTCTCGCGAGGACGAATATTCCGTGCGTCGCGAATCGCGTCGATCGCGCTCACGCGCTTTTCTCCCGCTCGATTCTCGCGCGAGCAATAATGATAACAGCAAAACGAGATGCACGAATGTGCGGCGGAGTCTCGGCCTGCTGGTAGCGTCGGGTTGTGGTATCCTTGCAAAGTCGCGCGCGCGCGCGCTCGCGCTCGCGGCTCCCGTCGCGTCGCCGTCGCCGCCGCTGGCGCGTCTCGGGGCCAGCGCGAGTTTTTCGCGTGGTCGTCGTCGTCGTCGTCGTCGTCGTCGTCGTTGTACTTGTCTCTCAGCGTGATAGTGGGTCAGCGGTCAGCGAGTTGTAGCGACCGACAGGCTCGGATTAATCGTTCGCCGGTCTCGGAACTCGCGGAGGCTAAAGACCCAATGGATATCTTCCTTCGTAGGGTAGAATTACCGTTTTTGAATTTTCATTCAATGATTTATTTCAAAGGAATAAAATAAATCAAGTCCCATAAAAAAAAACATCGAGTAGGTCATGCAGTAATTTTATACGAATTTGTTCGAAAAATCTACAAGCAGTTGTGGGGAAAAAATTATTTGAGGAATCAAATAATAAAAATGGCCACAATCGGTACAGTAGACGCTAACGGTAGATCTACCTTATCTGTCGTCTATTATCAGTGAGTAATTTAAAAAAATTGAACAGATGCAAAAATAGAAAGTTTTTATACGTTTGGAACAACGAAATCGCCGTCTAAATTTAGTTTTGTCAACTTTATCTCACGTGTGGACCACAATTCCACCTCGAGTCTATTTTTCCCTCGCATTTACACAATTAAAATAATCATAAAAAATTTCTAAATCAATCCCAATGACTCAGAATCACAGACGAAAAGGGTCGAAGTGACCGTAGCGAACGGAATAATCAATCGGTTTCGCAGCATCGGATCGTAAAATCGGAATAGTACAACGAGTCGCGGAAATCGGAGAGTTCGCCGTGCAACTTTGATTTTGTCAACTTTATCTCACGAGTTGACCACAATTCCATCTCAAGTCTATTTTTTCCTCGCATTTTCATAATTAAAAAATTCATGAAAAAATTCAAACTGAGTCCCAACGTTGCGGAATCGCAGACGGAAAGACTCCGAAGCGAGCGGAGGAAACGAGAGATCAATCTCGCAGTCGTCGGACATAAAATCGGAATAGTTGCGACGAGTCGCGGAAATCGGAGGAGTTCGCCGAAGCGCGGGGAGTCGAACATCGAAGCTGCCGCGATTGGCCGGTGGCGAATGCCGCGGGTACCGCGGCAGCCTTGAGACGTCCCTGCCGCGCGCTGTATAGCTGCACTCGCGATGATTATCGCGAGTAGACGAGTTTCTCTCTACGTCGGCAGCGGCTCTCGGCGATCGTAAACCTCTGCCCCCTCTTCCCCCGCGCGCGCGGCCGCCGCCGAGACCACGTGGGTCGTTACTGCCTTCATTTTTTTTTTCACTCTTCGACGCGTCTCGCGCCGCTTTACACCCACACGCAGCGTCGACGCAGCAGAAGCAGCGGCAGCGGCGACGAAGACGGAGGCAGAGTCGTCGTCGTTGTCGTTGTGGCAGACGCGACGAGTCCGATGCTCGGCGGTCGCGACTCACCCGACGACTCTCGAGTCTCGCGGCTACGAATCGCACGCTGGACCTGCGGAAAATCCGCGACTCGCAGTCGTTGCACTTCCGCATCGAATTTTCGAGACGAGATTAAAATCTCGCGAGAGAATACGAATTTAAAAATAAATTAAAAAATCGAAATTAATATCTGGATAAAAATATATAAAAAAATAAAAATTGAAGAAATTACAGACCAGCGAATGCTTCGTTGTAAATGTCAAATTAAATTTCAGCAACAAAAGGCATTTTTCTTGACGAACCGAATTCTTCTTTTTTTTTAATCATCCTAACCACGAAAACCGTCGTCCGAACCGCAGAAACGGTGTCCGAATCAAATTTCTTCAGCGGCGAAGCCATCTGCCTCGGTCCGAATCGTCGTCATTCCCACTATCTTCGCATTACCGAAAATCTCAGCTGCTAATTCGCTCCGGCGACGAGCGTCGGGCGTTGGGTTTAATTCGCGGCTATGTGTTCCGGAATGGCCCCGATTACGCGCGCTGGATCAGCGCGAAATTAGCGATTCGGCCGCGCGAGGTCGACAAGAGACGACGACGCGCGTCGCGTTCGGCGTGACATAAAACTTAATGTAACACAGAGAGTTCAATTATTCAACTGGGGAGGGGGACCCTCCCCCCCCCCTTCCCAGAGAAGAAGGAGCCCCCCTCTTTGGCTCCTCTCAGAGAGTTCGTTGTATCTCGCGGGCTTCGCGCGCTCGAGGCACCGGAGACGCCGACGCGTCGGAGTTGTGAACCCTCGACTCGACTCGGGACCGACACGAAGTCGCCGACTATCCGACTCCTCAGATAAAGATTCCACGAAGGGGAATTCGAGGGGACGAAGCGGCCCCGAGAATTCGTGCGGTATATGCAAAGCGAGCGAACCGCGTTGAGCGAGACTCAAATGCGTCGAGTCTCGCGCGTCTTCGGCAACTTGTGGTCACTGCACCGAGAAAACGAGGATCTTAGGGCTGTGGCGATTAGCCCCAGAAAATTTGTGTACTCAATGCTGGCCAGCTTAACAATTCGCAACTTTTTGAAATTTTTTTCGCAATTATTACAATGTCGCACAGTAAAATCTGTCATATTTTCATATAAGCAGCAATTAATCTGTTTAATTTAATTAAAAAAATATTACTCCAACGATTAAAAAATTATTTTAGCTATTTAAAAAAGTTATTATAACGACCAATCGTTATAATAACTTTTTATACCCAGTGCGACTCTTTGGGTTTATTAGAATTATTTTTTTTTATTTTCGTTGCTTTCCAACGATGCAAACTTCAACGTAATTTATTTCAATAATTATTTTCAAGCTAATAACATATTTCAAATGAGTATAGTATTTATTGTTTGTCACCAGAGTCCCGTTTTCACAGTGTGTAAGCGCTGCCGCGGCTCCTCCGTTCTCGCGCTATAGTTAGACCCCCGCGTAAAGCGCGAAGTGACTTTGAAGCGAAATGACTGCGTCCAACGGAAGATTCGGCTTCGGCGTCTCCCGCGGACGGAAAGCTCTCGCCTCGTCTTTCTTCTGCATTCATCTCCCTCGTCATCTTTCTCGCCTCGCGACACAAACGTAAAAATATGCTATATATAATAATAGTACAGCGTGTATTGAGTTATACGCGCGTCTCCCGGTCTCGCGTGCTACGAGCGTCGAGTATTAATAGAAGACCGAGGGACGCGCTGACGAGAAACTCCGGGAGGAACAAATGTCTCATTGTCACTGTCGAAGTTTTGCCGGGAGAATGGAAATAATAACGTGCTTATTATGCTGGGACTGCAGATCGAATCGTCAATCATAATTTTGGTGTAATTGCAGCCCAAATTCGCGCGCAGCGACGTCGGATCGTCTCGCGTCGGTTTCTTTGATCTTTCGAGATAGTAAATATTAAATTGAGAAAGATAAATTGAAGAAATTGAAGAATAGTCGTAATTGGCAATCGGTGGTCAGAGCTGCCAATATTTTGGTAACTGCAACTTTTTTTTTATAACTGCAATTGATTTTTTTTTTTTTTTTTTTTTTTTTTTTTGGTGACTGTAACAGATTTTTTTTGGTAACTCAACCACTATTTTGGCAGGTCCCAATCGAACCTAAAATCTCGTCCTCCAACCTGGTGACGAGCAGCAATAAATCTGCGGCGAGAAGCGCCCCCCACGGCCGTCGAGTGCATTAATATCGCGTTCATCGCGGCTCGCTGCGCCGGCGATGAGAATCTTACAATGTTCGCGCCGATCTAAACACATCTGCCGAGTCCCATAATTTTGTTTTCCCTCGTCGTGTTTGCCCGAGCGCACGCGCGCGCGCGAGCGGGAAAAATAAATAGAGAAATAGGGGGAGCGAGCGTGCGAGAGGGAACACACAGACACGGAGAGGGGAACTGGTAATGAGTGAATTAATTGAGACGCGAGAGACAGAACGCGCGAATCCACGATTCAATCGTGGTACACGATGCGGTGCAAAGCGTGAATGCGCGAAGCATTTTGCGCTCGCGCGAGTAGCGAGCGAGCGAGCGAGTGGGACGATGCGAACGTGCATGAATGAGTGCGAGTGAGACGAAGCGAATGAGGGAGAATGAGAGCGAGTGAGACGAAGCGAATGAGCAAGTAAGACGAAGCGAACGACCAAGTAAGACGAAGCGAACGAGCGAGCAAGACGAAGCGAACGAGCGAGCAAGACGAAGCGAATGAGCGAGAATGAACGAGTGAGACGAAGCGAGACGAAGCGAATGAGCGAGTGAGCCAGAACGACCGAGCGAGCGTTCCAGTCTGCGGAATCTTGTAACTACTTCATGTACTCGACGTCGTCTCCGTCGAGTCGCCGGCGCAAGGATGGGGGACCGAGTGGCCGGGGGGGGGGGGGGGGAAGGGTACTGTGGAGAGGAAGGGAGGGGGGACACTTACGATTAGGGCAGCGCGCGAGCGACCGCAGCTGACTCGCCGGGAAAGGCCACGACGAGCACGAATATTCCCCCCCTCCTCCTCCTCCTCCTCCGGCTGTCTGTCCGTCTGTCTCTCTTTCTTCGCCTTCTTCGCCGTCGCCCTTTATCTGTATCGTTTTCTCTCTCCTTCTTCTGTCGCCTCTCCCTTTCCGAGTCCTTCTTACCCGATATTCCCGACCCATATTCCCCGTTCCCGAATTCGTTTGCGAATTCTGCGCGAGAGACCGAACGCCGGGGGGATTCCCCGTCGGACCGGGAAAGTTTCGCGCGCTCGAGTCGAGGCGACTGCGTTCGCCAGGCGCCGGTGATGTAGGTGATGTACCTACTTAGAAAGTACCTCCCGGTCTTCCTACCCTCTCTTCCCCTTATTCTCGTCCTTCTCCTCCTTCTCTTCCTGCTCGAAGTGCGCGTTTACGTTTACACCGCAAATTCCCCGATGAGAATTGACGCTGTAAAATCACCGCGTTTACCTCTCGCGGGATTTTCGGTCTGGGTTTCGTGTTTGGGGTTCGAAGTAAATTTCCCGCTACTCGGAAAATTAGGATACGTATTTTTTATATAGAAGAAATAAACGAAAATAAAATAATGATTATTGTTTTATGGGGAATAATTGGATCGAATTATTATCATTATTAAAGTTTACAGAAGTTTAAGATTTTTCCTGCAATCCGACACATTATCAATTAAGGTCACAATTTCGCCGAGTCACTCTCGCCGATAAACCGCGTCACGCGAAGACGCGATTTAATTTTACCTCGCGAAATTCATATTCTCAGTCGCGCCGACAAATTAAATCAATTTTATTCAAATTCGATCATTTTATCGAGCGCGGCGTGTTACGTTTTATCTTGGTTCTTCTTTTTTTTTTCGCCACGCACAGTTACACACGTAACGCACGTCGAGCCTGAGGCATTAATTATTCATCTGATTAACTCACAAGCTTAACAGGTGCTTCCAGCGCCTTTTGCGGGTTATCACAATTTTATATATGAGAAATAAAAAAGTTTCCAGGAGGAGACACGTGTTGATCTCATTTCGTTCATCTCGATGTTCCACCGATAAATGCGCCGCGGTTATGCAGTCGATCGATCGCAGGTTATCACAATTTTATATATAACGAAAAAAAATAAGAAAGAAAAAAAAATGGTGTCCAAGAGGCGACATACGTGTTGATCTCATTTCGCTCATCTCGATGTTCCGCCGATAAATGGCGCTGGTTACGCAGTCGATCGATCGATCGATCGCAGTCGCGGCGAGTCGAGGGTGCCTTATGCCTGTTAATTAACGGGCGCGCATTTAAATTGCGTGATTCACAGGAGCGACAGATGGATCGATCGGGGGGTATAAGCAAAGTTACTTCATCGTCGGCGCGGGCCTCGCATCCAGATTTGGGCATACGACGGCGAACGCCGATCTCGTCGTCGTCGTCGTCGTCCGGGCATCGCGTCTCCCAGCTGCAGCCGCTTCGGGGTTTATTAACACATTTCGTTTTTTAATAAGAGGCACCTTTCAATCGCGGCGATCGCGGCTGCCGTCGGCCGAGATATTTGCTTTGGGGTCGGTGAGATAATTTATTCACGTTCGGCACAGTATTTTTTTTTCTTTTTTTTTCTGTAGGCTCGTATTTTTCGTGGCAGCGACGAGACTGGAAGAGCGAAATGACGTATAATGACGCGTGTCTGACGGGTCGTGCGGGTCCCCCTCGGGGGCCGAGGAAAATTCCTGAGGCTCGAATTCTCGTGCGGTTGTCCGGTGGGAAGAGATCTCCAGAAATAACCGCGAGCAAGACAGAGAGAAAGAGAGAGAGAGAGAGAGAGAGAGAGACGCAGGTAGAGAGCGAGTGTTGGGTGTTGCTCGGTCGAGTGAATGGGGCGCGAGAGGTGTTCGAACAGTCGGGGAGAGAGTCAGGTCGACGGTGAGCAGGTACTTCTGGGGTTCAGTCAACTTGTATACAATTTCGTCCTCGTAACGAGCTCCTCGGGACGTCCCGAGCGAGCACAATGGACGGCTGCGGCGGTTGGACCACGAGCTATCGAAATTTCGTACTTCTGTTGTGACAATATTTTTTCTCGAAATAAATTTCTTTATATATCAAAATAGATGACCCTCAACAAAAAAGATCGTAAACAACCATCGTCGATTTTAGTGACAGTGACAAATTTTCGAAAAAAAGTGAAAAACCATTTTTTGCGTTTTCCTCGAATTTCGTATTTTTTTAGGACATATTATCTCAATTCATATCTAAAAATCCCCAAAAAAATTATAAATCGATCCGTCTTCGAATTTTTTCACTATCGGACTATCGACTAAGTATCCCTTTATCGACCATATTATCTATAATATTTATTATAGACTATATTTAAATATCACTTTGCCATCGCGAATCGGACGCACGCGCCCGTGACAAGACTGGAAAAAAAATTGAATCGCCGAGCAATTTGCGGGGTGTAAAAGCCGAGAGCGGCGCGTCGATGTGCGCGCATGGAAATCGTATATTTCACGGCCAGTTTCGCGGCACCCGCTTTATTTGTCAACGGCGGCGGCGGCGGTGGCGATGGAAAACCGGTCGTCGCGGTGCGCGCCAAGTGAACGTCATTGTCGGGGGACGCGTGGGGCAAAAGCAGGGGGAGGGGAAACACAGGCCGGGGGGGGAAGGGGGATAACCGGGAGTTACGCACGCGCGCGGCTACCGCGCACTTTTTCTTCTTCTCCCTTATCGCTCCAGCGTCTCCAGCAAAAAAAAATCTTTACAACTTTTATTGCCACTTCGCGGTGTCTCGACGACGTTTCCCGCTCGTCCATCCGCGAGAGGCGGGGAGGGGGACTCTCCGGGCAGCCGGGAAACGCGAACGACAAGACCGGGAATTATTATCCAGGCCCGAACGATAGAACTTAATTTTTCCGATCGTAACAATGCGCCCAATTATTTTTTTCTGCACTCGTCACCTGGAGGTACAATTTTTTTTTTCTTAGTCAAAATTCATGACGTTCTCACGAATCTCGTGCGTCTTACGTGTCGACTGCGACGAAAGGTGCGAGAAACCGGTTGCCCGGGTCAGTTTTTCCAAACTCATTCTTTATACCTGGAGAAAAAAACTAAAAAAGTGCTTCAACTTTTTTTATTTTTTTTTTATTTTTATGTTATTATTATTATTATGCTACCGCATCGCCGCGTCTCATTATCCGCAGGAAATTACCATCTGTTTACGTCTGGCGCGAGGCGAGACAATGCTGCGTCTCGGCGGCCCCGAAATATATATATATTTTTTTCGTCCGCGACGTTGGACAGTTACGGGAACAAATATTACGAATTCGGCGGGGGCCGTTCGCCGTCGTGCGTCGTAACGTTGGCGAAACTAGTTTCGGGCGGGTCGCGCGGATCTCGTTATTTTCCTCTCGACGAGCGCGCAAGAAGTTCAGTTCAGGGGGGACGAAAAGGGGCCGTGGGAGGGGGGGGGGGAGAGTGGGAAGGGAGGAAGAAGGCAGAAGAGCGCAGTAACGCGCAGAGTCCGGTTTGACCTGTTGTGCCGCTGCGGCTGACGCGTCGGTGCGATTGTTTTTTGTCTCTCCGGGCCTGAGAAGGCGCTCACTCGGCCCGCGCGACGGTCGTCCGCTCTCGGTGTGGGTAAGGTCAGGAATTCGATGTTATCAATAAAACCGACTCTCGTACTTGTACAAACATCGCTCCGTCGGTATCGTCGTGACGTTTCCTCATTCTCGTCGACGCGTTCACTCCGTTTTCGCCAACTTCGTTCGATGCCAAAAAAAAAAAAAAAAAAAAAGCTTTGCGCATTTCAATTGCAGTCGATTTTTTCCTGTCGTTTTTTCCCTGCATCCAGGCGTCGGATGTTCCCGGTTATCGCTAACTTCGAAATTGCCAAATTCGTCTTTGCCATCTTCAAACAGAATTAAATTTGTTTATTTTTTTAATATGAAATCATATTCAAAAGTTGGAAGTTACGTTGAAGCGTCGAGCAACCAAAGTCCCAATTATATGCAGTCTGTGTTTATATACACAATAACATATATAAATACAATGTATATATATGTAGTATTCGCATCATGTGATCCGACCCGGGGGCATCGAGAATCCGCGAGGAGAGCCCGCGCGAGAGCTCGAAGCCACCGGCGGCCGCGCTCGCGGTAATTAAGACTCGGTCGAATATTCATCGGCCGCTAATTGGCTCGGAGAAAATATTTATGTACGGCGCGCTCGGCTCGTCTCGCCTTGCTCGGTTCCTCTTGGGCGTGGGCGTAAACCGTGGACTCAGCGCGTCTCTCGTCCTTTCACTCGTTCGCCTTCGAGGAATCTCGTCGCGACTCCTCTATACATATATATATATATATCCGCTTCTCGTCGCAGGATCAAGATCGAGGCCTTCGGTTTTCATAGCCAGACCGACCGTACCTACTTTATTTTTTTATTTTTATTTTTTTGTTTTTTTTTTTTTTTTTTTTTTTCATTCCACGAAACACAATTCGCTCAGTCTTTATTTCCGGGTATAACAGCAGCTGCGGTGACTGAGTCCCTGCACAGAAAAAACGAAGATCTAACGATTAGTGGCAGAATTTGGGTGCTCATTGCTGCAGCAATTCAGATCCTGTTTCAATTTTTTTCGCAATTATAATAATGTTGCATAATAAAATGTATCATATTTTCGGTACTTCTCATCACCCGGGCTTATCTAGCGTAGGAGGAACCTCGCGATTTTTGGCGAAAAAAAAATTGTCGATTTAACGAAGTTTTTGAACCCTATCCGATGAGAAATTTCCCGCTGATTCTAAATATGACCGGTTTTTGCCCGAAAAATAAAAAAAAAGTGGAGAAAAACCCGAAAAACGTTTTTTCACTTTTTCCCAATTTTGGCACTTTACTAAAATCGGTGTAATTTTTCTTTGGATCAATATAATCCGGATTTTCTTTTTGCATTCGAATAAAAACTCTTCAACGAAGAGAATGCCGCCAGGCGGAACGCGATATCTCGATTTTTTAATTTTTTGCAAATTTTTAAAGTTGACCCTCAAAAATCGCAAATTTTTAGAAGGGGTACCCCTTGCGTTTTTTGCGAGAAAAAAAATTTTTGATTTCGCCAAGTTTAAAAACCCTATCCGATGGAAAATTTCCCGCTGATTCCAAAAACGACAGGTATTTGCCCGAAAAATCGAAAACTTGTGGAGAAAAACGCAAAAAACGAATATTTTTTTCTGACAAACTGCTAAATTTTGCGATGTTAAACACCAACTGCTGCCGGCTTCCCAACGACCAATGAGATGCTGAATAAATCGATAACAATGGTTACTCACGAACTTTTTAATAGAGGACTAGCAACAACGTGCTCGCTTCACTCGCACTCCCTGCTCCTTGCTCCTTTGCTTCCACTCTTCTGGCCAATAAGTACAGCCATTCAAAATGCGCGCGATACGTGACGTTTCAACTGCCATGACATTCCGAAATCGATGTTACATATCGAAGCCGCTGCCGACCAACCAAAATGCTTGGTTGGCATAGGAGCGCTCGTAATTGGTCCTTATAGCGGCTTCAGATTTCGATATTCGACTTTCAATGTGTCATGTACTTTTTGAGAGAGGATTTCCAAGCTAATAGCATATTTCAAATGAGTATAGAATATTTTTATTTTTTTCACTCGAGCCTCTTTTTCCCTGTGTAGTGTTGGTGATGGCAGCTACGGTGGCCGAATCGTCGGTGTTGGTAATAGCAGCGACAGTGGCTGAGTCGGTGGCGGCGGCGGCCGAGGTGGTGCTGGTGTGTGCGGAGGGGGGGGAGGGGGGGGGGGGAGCGGAGAGTCGAATGCAGCGGTGGTCGCATCGCGTCGCGCGGGTTCCGTGGGGTAGTCGCACTCTTTTAAGTTGCGTCGGCGTACGAGGACTCCCTTATAGCTTTCAATCGATCCGCGCTCTCCCGTGCACCGCGGAGGGCGCGCGAGGGGGGTGGGCGGACGAGGGGGGCTACGTGGGAGTCGTACCTACTGCGCGAGCCGAGACCAGACGCGAATTTTTTTTGTGCCACGAAAAAAAGATGAGAAAAAACTAATTTAGAAAAAACGAAGTTTTTCCTAATTTTGCAAATTTTTTTTTTTCGGAGCTTTGAATCAATCCGCGCTCTCGTGCACTGAGGGGCGAAAGGGGGGGGGGGGGGGGGGGAGGGCTACGCGGCACGCAGGGGTCGGACCGAACAGTAGGTACGACCCTTCTAGACCAGACGCGAATTTTTTTATCGACACGAAAAAAAAAATTGGGAAAAAAGCGAAGTTTTGCCACCCCTTCACTCTCCCCTTCAACCTTCAGTCTCGGCCCAAAGGGTTACAGTCCGCGCGTCAAGTGCGACGGCGGATAATTCGCAGTTCGCGAACTTTTGCGCCCTCGAACATTTTCTTTTTTTCTTTTTCTTTTTTCGTACAACAGCTATGAATTTATGAAGAATGCGCACTTTTCCCCGTCTGGCTCTCGGGTTCACCGACGGAAAAATATACGGCGAGCGCCACCGACGAATTCGAGTTGAACGCTGTTCGCGTGTTCGGAGGTCTCGGCGCGCGGGGCCGTCGTAAAAACGCCGTGAAATCGACGGTAAAAGTTGATCTTCCCCCGCGGTTCTGTTTTTTCTATTACGGGTTTTTTTTTCTTTTTTCTTTTCTCGCTCGAACGATTGTTGCACTTGGCGAGTGTTCCTTTCGGGTAGGAAGTTAATTTAATTTTTTGTGAATAATTAAAATTAAAAAAATAGCCAGTGGTGAGTGTTTGACTTAGGGCAGACGTGGAAGTCACTCAGAATGAATTTTCCTGCCTGGGCGAATGATGTCGAAGGCAGGAAGCGAGAACCCCAAAAAAAAACGGTTTATAAAAAGAAATTTGTTACTCAAAATTTTCCACGTGGCTCAACAGACAACAGACACCTAACGTTTTCAGCGTCTTCGTGGCGAACGGTCACGTTGCACGTTATACCAAACGCCGCGCGAATTTATTATTAATGCCCCGCCGAAAGTTGCACCCCGTCTGCGGCGTCGAGAACTCTGCAACCCTCAAATTAAGTCCAAGCGTTCGCTTCACCCCCGCGGGTTCGTTGTCCTCCTCCTGTGCCCCTCCCCCTCCCCCAGTTACGCCCTTCAACGAGGGTCAAAGTACCCAGAATATCATCGCGCACCCGCGATTCGCTTGACGAAAAAAAAAAAAAAAAAAATCTCGCGAACCTCAGAAGAGAAAAAAAAATACTCGTGATCTGACGCACGTGATGATGTTTATTCCGCAGGGTAGTTCGTTGGGTCGAGAGTTAGAGGAGAAGCTGAGTAGTGGGTTGATAGTGGCGGTCGCCAGAGGACGCGAGGAGGAGGCGAAGGAGAAGAGACGAAGGAGGAGAAGGAGAAGGGGAAGAAGGAGAGATCGAGAGAGAGTTGAAGAGAGAGAGGCGAGAGAGAAAGAGAGGGAGGAGAGATCGACGAGTGATCGAACTGTACCGCGGATGAGGAGGAGGCGAAGGGCCGAAGCTCGCGAGGATGGCGATAAACTTCTCGGCCTCGTTCGCGGCTTGTCTCGCGGCCGGTCTCAAGGTTCCCCGGCAAATCATGTACTGCATCTCACAGGGTAAGACCACCCCCCTCCTCTCAGCTACACCGCGGGATTGTCGACAGAGACACAAACATAAACACACACCCAAAAAGGGATACAACAATTTTCACTCGGCGTTGATTTTTTATTTTTTTATTTTTTTTTATATTCAGAAATCGGTGAACATATTTTTCTCTCTTTTTTTTAATATTCGAAAACCGGTGAAAATATTTTCCTCTTTTTTCTTTTTTTTTTAGAGCAACAATGCCAAATTGTTTTCAATTACACTAAAGGGATGGAGGCAATTTTTTCCTGCACTTTACGACAAAACAATTATACAATTTTTCCCTGCAAAAAAAAATTTAAAAAGTGATAACACCCGAAACACATTAATGGACGATACATTCACGACCCCGCAAAACGCCGCTAAAAATTAGCGACTTACGTGGTTTTCGCTGGATTAAAAAAAAAAAATTAACAGAGCGGAGACGCCGCCCGGTGGTTTGAGCATTTGCGTTATTGTGCTGCCTGCTGGTGTGATTTTTCGTGTTACAATGCGTGATGCGTGTTGGGTGAGTGGGGGAGAGGCGAGAGGGACGGGAAGGGAGGCTGTTCTCGCCTCTCTCGACGCCGCTAGCGAAAGTGTGTGTGATGTGTGCGAGGCGTGTGACGCGTGCGATGTGCGCGGCGCGACGCGTCGGTGTGTAAATGCATTTTACCTCGCGGTGCAACTGCGCCGCACGCGGCGGCCACGAGGATCGCGGCGCGCTTGACCCCTGCGCTGCCTACGTGCCGCGTTCGCCGGTAGCAATTTTCGCTCCAACGCGGGGTCGCGATGGGGGGGGGGGGGCGGAAGGGGTCAAAGGCGGAGGGGGAAGAGTGCAACAATTTCCGTGCTCGCGAGTTAGGCCCGGTTTTTTTTTATGCACCGAGCAATTTCACCGAGCGTTTCGGTGGTGACACGTAGGTCGTTGGGTTCAGAAGCGGCGCGATTGGTCGATGACTCCGTCGCCGGTGATTCGCATAATCGTCGCTCAGGAGGGAAAGGGGGGTGGGTGAAGCCTTGGTAAGGGGAACTAACAACCGCGCGCCGTTCGTTAACCCTTAACCGCTGGATTGATGGCTGTCAAGTTGCACGAGATTTTCTCTTCTGTTTTCTTAGCATCTTCCCGACTCGAATAGAGTCCAAAAATCGCTGTTTCCCCGCAGCCCTAAAACCGCAACGTTCGCCTCGTACAATTAAAATCGCGCCGTTTTTTAATTTAAAAAAAAATTCCAAAACCCAATCTCAAATGACGTCGATAAAAAACCAATTGCCAACGATTGTTTCTGCTTTCAGATACGCCCGCGCCATACGTGTTGTACAAGGACAATATGGAGAGGCCCCAGGGCCAATGGGCCCCGGGACCAGGAGCTCTCCAGGACGGTGGACTGTACGCGCAGCAGCAACAGCAACAGCAGCAGCAACAACAACAGCAGCAGCAGCAACAGCAACAGCAGCAGCAGCAACAGCAGCAGCAGCAACAGCAGCAACAGCAACAAGGCTCATCGGCGTCGGGTAGCCCGCAGCAGGCCTGCGGTCCTCCAGTCGAGGGCGAAACGGGCGGTCAGCCGCCGACGCTGGCGTCGCCCGTACCGTCGCCTTACCCATCGACGGCGCCGGAGCCACAGTCGCTGTCGCCTCCGGACGATGACATACAGTCGAATCAGTCGACCGCCCAGCAGCAGCAGCAACAGCAGCAGCAGCAACAGCAACAGCAGCAACAGCAGCAGCAACAAGTCCAGCAGCAGCAGCAGCAGCAACAGGTCCAGCAGCAGCAGCAGCAGACGCAACAGCAGCAGCAGCAACAGCAGCAACAGCAGCAGCAACAACAGCAGCAGCAACAACCGGGCCAGGAACACTCGCCGCAGCAGCAACTGACGCCCCACGAGGTCGAGCGCGGCGACTGCTTCCCCGGCAGCGGCGACCTTCAGCAATACCCGCAGCACTACTTCAAGGAGTCGCGACCCCATCCGTCGCCCTCGGTGCCGCCACACATGCTGACACCCGGCGGCTTCTCCGCCCTGCACTACCTCAAGCAACCCGGCGTGATGCTGACGTCGCTGGGTCAGGGCGACGGCGCCGGGCCCGGTCTCGATGGTCATCAGTACGGCAGCCCGGGCGGCCCGAACATGACCGGCGCCGGTCTGCCCGACATCGTTCAGCAGAACGGCAAAGCCGCCAAGGGCGCCAACGGCGATCTGCGTCTGTTCAAGTGTCTCACGTGCGGCAAGGACTTCAAGCAAAAGTCCACGCTGCTTCAGCACGAGCGGATACACACGGACAGCCGCCCGTACGGCTGCCCCGAGTGCGGCAAGCGCTTTCGCCAGCAGTCGCATCTCACCCAGCATCTCCGTATACACGCTAACGAGAAGCCGTACGCGTGCGTTTACTGCGAGCGCACGTTTCGCCAGCGCGCCATCCTCAATCAGCATCTCCGCATCCACTCGGGTGAGAAGCCATACCAATGTCCGGAGTGCGGAAAACACTTCCGTCAGAAGGCGATCCTGAATCAGCACGTCCGCACACACCAAGGCGAGCATTTCTCTCTGCCTCCCACAAAACTGAGACTCCTCGACGACGGCAATTGAGAGCGCGCGCCGCGCCGCCGCTGCGCACGGCGGCGGCGACGTCGGCGGCGACGGCGGTCCGGCACCGTCGCCGTCGCCGCGGCACACGACTTTCTTCTTCTTCTTTCTCGCTGAAAAAAAAAATATGAACGAAATACTCCTTCCGTCCCCTCTGCCTCGACGCTTCTCGATTGGTCGATTTGAATTTTTATTTTATTATTTATTTTTTTGCTTGACCACCCCCGACCCTACTTTCTTCCCGCTACTGGCTTCTGTTTCTTTTTTTTATTGCTGATGAAAGTCCCCGATGGGAATTCCCAGGGATTCCTGCGGAATTTTTGTAGCGTTTTGATATATCCTGCCTGAGCGAAGGGTGGGTGGGGGTTGTGGCTGGAGGGGTTCGAAGGGTCTCGCGTAAGGTTCACTCTTGTGATTCTTCTGGAAGTAATTTAGAATTAATTTAGTGAAAGTTTATATTCATATCAGATGATTTAATTGATTACCAATGACTTGATTCAGAGCTACGAGTGAACCGGTCGCGATCAAACCAGAGCTGGGCAAAGTGCTTCGAGTACCACAAGTATTTCCACTGTCGACTGAGACAACGTTTAGAATATTTCAAGCTTTTCAAGGTGTTCACTTGGCTCGTTATCACACAACCTTGGCTAGTTATCACACAACGGTGCTTTTAATATTAATTTCAAAGCACAGTTTTAAGTATCCAGTGCTTTAAAAAAAATGTCGCTCAGCTCTGGACCAGATCAGCCGCGAGTCGCGTGCCCTCTGCTCAGGCGATCCTCGTCCCTTAGTCGTCCCTTTCCCGCTGTCCCACGTCGTGCGGGAATAATAGTCGAGCTAGTGGCGAGCGCGACGGCGAAGCGCCTCTTCAAGGTCGAGCGCCCGGTGGGGAAGGTCGAGGGGTCGCGCGTGCAGGCGCAACGGGAAGCAGCAGCAGCAGCAGCGGCGAACGCGGCGCGCGCGGGGGGTTACAACCAAGGCCGGACGGTGCTTGGAACGGTCGTGTGTGCGCGCGAAAACTCGTGAGCCGCGAGTCAGCGAAGCCGACGATGATTCTCCCTCCCTCGCCTTCCCCTCCCCCCGTCTCGACTGCCTGCAGGATCAATTCACCTTCGCCTTCGCGCGCGCGTCCCGAGAATCGCGGCGCAAGAGTTTCTAGCCGAGCCGAGCCTCGGCCGAGTCCGCGAAAAGCCTCGCGCGACCTTTCCCCGAGTTTCGCGCCGTAAAATCGCCGCCGTCACGATCTCGGTTGTAGGCCTCGGGAGCGAACGAGCCGCCGACCGGTTAGTCAGTACGCTTCATTCAACCGATCTTAACTGTACGAATTTTTTCGCTCCGGTTGCTGATGTTTCTGTAATAAATTGTTAATAAAAATCAAAACGTTGGTAAAACCGGCAAAAATCATTGAAACGCGTGATGATTAAAATTCCCTAAAAGTCGTCAAAATTCCCCGACCTAAAAATCAATGGAGTCCAGTGGGTCAGTCGGTCAGTCAGTCAGAATCAGTCAGTCCGTCGCCTCAGCTCAGTCAGTCTGTCAGAGTCCGTCCGTCCGTCAACCTCAGTCAGCCCATAGAATCGCTAGTCATTAACACGATCGCCGTTACCCAACCGCTAATAACAAAAAAAAACCGCCGCAAGCTCCTACCAAAAAAAAAAAGCGCAAAACCAAAAGCATAAAAAAAAATCGTGGCATCAACATCCCTGCATTGCCCAACAATTCGCCACAAATCTAATCGCTCTCTCTCCTCTTCTCTTGAAATTCCAGACGTGAGTCCGCACCTGATATTCAAGAACGGCATGACGCCGACGCTGTGGCCGCAGGACGTGCCGTTCCCGCCCGAAGAGGGCAAAGAGGAGGTCGCCTCGACGTTCGGCGACACGGACACGCAGTCGGGCGCGTTCAGCCCGTCGCCGGACGGCAACAGCATCCAGTATCCGGCGTACTTCAAGGACCCGAAGAACGGCAATCACGGGGTCTTCGGGGCCGGCGGACCCGGCAGCTTCGGCGCACTTCAGTACATCAAGCAGCAGCAGGGCGGCGGCGGGGGTGGAGGAACGGGCGGCGGTGGCACGGGAGCCGGTAATGGAAAATCCTGTCTGCCCGACGTCATCCAGCACGGTCGCTCCGCGGGGATGCCGCTCTACGTGCGTTGCCCGATCTGTCAGAAGGAGTTCAAGCAGAAGTCGACGCTCCTCCAGCACGGCTGCATTCACATAGAGTCGCGTCCGTATCCGTGTCCCGAGTGCGGCAAGCGATTCCGTCAGCAGTCCCATCTGACCCAACATCTGCGCATTCACACGAACGAGAAGCCGTACGGTTGCGTCTACTGCGGCCGTAACTTTCGTCAGCGCACGATACTCAATCAGCATCTGCGCATACACACGGGCGAGAAGCCGTACAAGTGTCAGCAGTGCGGCAAGGATTTTCGCCAGAAGGCGATACTGGACCAGCACACGAGGACTCATCAGGGCGATCGGCCGTTCTGCTGCCCGATGCCGAACTGCAGGCGGCGCTTCGCCACGGAGCCGGAGGTGAAGAAGCACATCGACAACCACATGAATCCGCACGCGGCGAAGGTACGACGGAATTCCGGCGGCCAGGACGCGAAACCACCGACGGGGGTCACCGCGGCGGGTCTCGGACCGGTTCCGGTGCCGAGGGGACTCACGCCGACGGTCGTCAAGCCCGAGCTATACTTTCCGCAGTGCTACGCGCCGGCGTTCAATCATCATCCGCCCGTGTCCGCGGCGCAGTTTCCCTCCGTCGGCCAGACGAACGGCGGCGGCGGTGGCGGCGGTGGCGGCGTAGCCGTCGCCGGAGAGTTCAAGCCACCGACGGGACTGCCGCCCCAGTGACTAACCGTCCATCCTGCCGCCTACTAGCAAGCAGGAATACCGCTGAGGCTGCAGCGCGGCTTCGGCTGCTCGCCAATCGTCGCCGGCGCGGGAAGCCCCAGCGGCAGCAACAACAACAACAACGGCAACAGCAGCAACAACAATGGCAGCAGCAGCGGCAGCAGCAGCGGCATCAGCGGCAGCGTCAACGGCGCCGGCGGTGGATCGTCGTCGCCGTCGCCCGCAATCTCGTCGTCGTCGTCGGCAGCGTCAGCTTCAGCGTCAACTTCGCAACGGTGCCAGCCGCTACAGCAACATTACCCGTGACATTTATCGTGCATTTACTAGGAATCTTGTCTTCGATTTCGGTTCCCCCGTTAATTCATTTTTTTGTTCTTTTCGGTTTTTTTTACTCGCTTCTTCGGATTGGAGTGGAAACTTGTTCTCGCGTTTTCGCCGGTCACACTTTTGTTTTGTATCAGTTCTCGTCATCGGCGGCAAAATATGTTTTTTCTTTTTTTTTTCTCGTTACTTTCTCGTCCCTCTGGGTGTCACTCGATTTCCATCGACGCGTGCAGTATGCGGATTTGTTTTTATTACTTTGTTTTGTATGTGTAAATACGAGTCGCTACGCGCGAGCGCGCGCGCGGTGCTCTCGCCGAGGAAGAAGAAGCCGGGCGCCGAGTTAATGGCGTCGCCCTCGCGGACGCTCCGGAGCGGTGAGAGTCGCTCTCGGTGTTGCGCTCGCGAAGAACAACTCCGGGGGATTCGTTCGGACGACTCCGAGGAGTGTTCGAGCGGCGGTGAAACGTACGAGCAGCCGGGAGAACGCAGGCACCGCGCGCGTGTCGACCTTTGTACCGTTCAGACGCGTTTCTCTCCCCCCCCCCCCCCCCCCCACACAAGGGTTGAAAATGTTCGATTTCGACCAGACTGAAACGATTGTGATACAATATTTAACTTGCCTATGTTTAAAAAAAAATGGAGCGAGAGATAGAAAGAAAAGGAAAGAAAGATAGAGAGAAACAGGAGGAGAGTCGAGCGAGTTGAAAACTCGCGAGAGAAAGAGAAAAAGAGAGAGAGAGAGAGCGAACGAAGAAGCCGGAAGCGGAGGACACCTGTAAATATGTAAAACGTGAATTATTTACCCCCGAGGAGAGAACAAATTGTGCGAGGCCCCCCCGACGAGGAGGGAGACGCACGGGGCGAGGGCGTCGCGAGAAAAGTGCGCGCACCGAGGGAGAAACGCGGGGCCGGGAGGAAAAATGCGCGGGAGCGTTGTGTGCGTGTGTGCGCGGCATCCGAGAGGCTGATGAAAGAGAAACAACCGAGCGGTGGAAAAACAGAGGATGAAGAGGAAAAAAAAACATACCTGCGCACACACACACACAGACAGACACACGGGCGAACCGCGAAGTGGCGAGTAGAGGCGACGAGAAGCGCGTGGTACGGAGCGAGAGAAGTTGCGAGAGTGAGTGAGAAGGAATGCGTGGAGCGATAAGGAAGAAAATGAAAAAAAACGAAGTAGAAAAAAAAATTGGAAAAAAACGTATTTAAGGTAGAGAGAAAGAGCGAGAGAAAAGTATACGCGGACGGATTCCCAATGTGCTAGACGGAATGCAAAGCTCGCGTCACAACGGATTGACGATGAATAACGATGTACGAAGAAAAGGTATGACGATTCTTGTATACTATTATAATATTTGAATGTATATTTATACAACAGGTAATTCTATCTATACGATACGGATATTTTGATTGGTTTTAAACAAAAAATCAGATTGGTGCTGATAACTAGGTAAGCAAATGAAAACGCGAGAGAGAATGAGGGAAAAAAAGCAGACAGAGCTGGAGAGAAGCGTGAGAAAAAAGAAGCGAAAGGAAGAAAACGAACACACACAATGAGGAGGGAACGCGAAAAAAGAAGGCTGAGACACTGTAGAGTAGCGTGTAAGTTTAAGTAGGGGGAAGATATAGTCGATAGCTCGTGGCTCAACTCGAGGACCGTTTTTGCTGTCCGCTCATCAGATTATATTATATCATCACCCGTACATTTCGTGGCAATACTTAAAGAGCGAAGGATGCGAGGAGAGGACGAGGAGAGAGAGAGAGAGGGGGGAGGGGGATGAGAAAGGAACAGGCGGAAACGATGGGGGAGGAGAGGGGACGAGAAGAAGAAACACAATTTTACGTGCTAGAGGAATAGTCTTTTAAATTTCTACATTAAGACGTGTGATCTCTCTAATTATTGTACATTACGCATTAACGATTTATCTATATCTAGCGCGAGTTACAATTATTGTATTAGCAACATTCTCTTTATATAGTCTTATCGTTTTAGACGGAGATTTGAGATGATAATTGTGCGGCCATATTCGCTGTGGCCTGTTCGTAGTGCCTCGGAATTGCTGCTCGCGGCAGTGATTTGATCATATTTTAGGATGGTATATTATTAATATTGAAAACTGCAATTATAATCGGCGCTCCGACTCGGCGAGCGCCGCGTGAGAGATAAAATGAGGAGGAACGAGAGGAAAGAAAAAAAAACACACACACAACACAAATACACGTGGAGGAAAGAAATGAAAAAAAGAGGGGGAAAACAATCACACAACACACACCGTGTCACGCGTTGTCACGCTAAAACGACTCGACTCGTTAATTAAATATTTGTAAAACGTAAAATGCGCGTCCGAGCATTTTGTCTGTAACCCGGCAAAGCGCGAAGGATGCTTCGACGATGTGATCGCGGCTCTTGGCTGAGGAACGAGGAGAGAGAGAGACGAAAAAAAAAATAAAATAACGAAGGATAATCGAAACGTAACACAAAGTGCGAAGCAGTAGAAAAAAAGTAAAAGAAGAGACACGAAAAAAAATACAGGCGCTTTTCCGTTCGGATTATTCGGTTCACGCTCGCGTAACGCGCGTCTTATCCTCCTCCCGGTGCAATCACTATAGTATAAACGGCAGCGTGCGGGGACACGACTGGCTATTATCGCAACTTGAAACGAGCTCGCAAATTCAGATATACGTAAAGTAGACCAGAGAAAGAGAGCGAGAGAATGAGAGAGTGAGAAAGAGAGAAAGATAGAGAGAGTGAAAAAAGAGTGAGTGAACGCGGTTAACGAGCGAGGTAACCACTATAATAAAAAAAGAGTCCTCGGTGTAATATAACGACTTATAGATCAATTCTCACGTTCGTTGTCGTTGATTTTTTTTTCTTTTTCATTTTCGCACTACGATTGTCACTCCGCGACGGCGTGGAGCGACTTCGCGGTTGAATTAAAAATAAATTAAAAAATAAAACAGAAAATAAATTTCAAAAAAAGTTATATACGTAAATGACGGTGGAAAAATGCAGTTCTGACCAACAATTAGAATCTAACTCGGTAACTTGGTTCGCGCGAAACATTTTCAACATTTTTCTCTCGGAT
Source organism: Itoplectis maculator (assembly GCA_964034905.1). NCBI lineage: Eukaryota > Metazoa > Arthropoda > Insecta > Hymenoptera > Ichneumonidae > Itoplectis > Itoplectis maculator. Next base: position 7,498,614 of record OZ035857.1, on the reverse strand, counting down.
TTTCCACGATTTTTCCGATCTCTCCGGATCCTCGCGTTTTCAAGTGTAGCTCGATTTGTGCAAAGCTTTTATTTTTTTTTTTTTTCATTTCATTTCTGAATAAGAGCAAGCGTGTCGTGTCTTGGGCGGATCTCAAGCTTTCAGTGTGAGAAGACAATTTTCCGGTTGCACACATTTTCTTTTTTCTCAATGTACCGAATTTTCCCACTCACCTGATGTGCATGGACAAGCGACAATTCGCGGGCCACTGCGTACAGACAAGAGAGAAAGAGAGAGAGAGAAAGTGAAAAAGTGAGAAAGAAAGTGAGAGAGTGTGAGAGAGAGAAAGAAAAAAAAGCGATATAAAAGTCACGTTTCAACGACGGTTATCTCTATTGCAATGTCTAATTGCAATAATGCCATTTTTAACTAGTTTTTTAAAGCAAACTCGCGTTAAGTGTTTCACAATTGAGATTCTCAGCTGCGTTTTAAATACACACAACTCATACAACCCACAACCAATACAAAATACACACAGGGCGCGCGCACTCGCAATTCGCGTACAAAGAGACACATTTGTTATACCTTAACAAAACAATTTTTTTTTTTTCTATTTTTTTTCAGTCTCAAAGTGTCGACGAATTTTCGTGAATGTTGAGAATAATTCGTCGACGAGGTCGGGCTCAAGGATAATCAGAGGATTTTTTTTTTTATCAATTATAGCGATTAAGGGTGTTCGACAACACCGAGGCAACACACAGGCGACCCGACACGTGGCAGTGATTGGCGGTATCTTCGAGTGATAACGCGACGTTCCTTCACGGTGTATCGAAGCTAAAAAAAAAAGTAAAATAATAAAAATTACCAGTCGTCGTTATACCGAGGAGCTGATAATTCTCGCGTAACACACGCCGAGTCGTACGGCGGAAGGCGAGAGAGGCGCCCGCGTTCCAGTAACCACTTTGCTTAAGCGCAACAATTACCTTCGAGCACACACAGACACACACACGCATCGTGCGTTGTGTCAAGTGCGCTGGACGTCGTTAAAACAGTTTTACGAGTCCGGCGCGCCTGGAAATCTTCGCTCCTTTTTTATTTTCCATTTTTCTCGCTTCGTCTTCATTGTCACGTTTTTTTTCTTCGATACACCATGCTGGAATATTTTATTTGCGCCCAAAGTTCTCCGGGTCACCCACCGTCCGTTGTTTCTCCAGTTGTTATTGAATATAGTGTTAAGTTGGGTTCACTGCAGAGTTAACGTCTGAATGGCTGTGAATGAGAAAGAGAGAGAGAAAATAATTGAGTGTGAGTTGAGAGAAGTGAAGAAGAAAAAAAAACACCGTTCAACAGTCCGATCAAACTTGCACTGCAGGTTCTAGTATACATAGTCTATATATCGGTGACCCAGAAAACTTTGCACCATAATGAGCGCGATGCACTTGAAATTGCCGCGAGAATCGTCACGTGACACACACAGAGAGGAAGAGAGGGAGACAGAGAGAGAAAGAGATATATATCTATATATATAAACACATAAATATATATACGTACTTATTTTCATTTACAGAGTACACGAAAGCCACAACACACAGACAGATTTTATAATTTCGAAGAATTTCCATGGTGCTGAAACTTACAATAGAAACAAGGAACACAGAGAGAAATATGTTACTATGAAGCCGGGACGAGCTGCATGTGAATAAAATATTGTTTTTGAATAATTATCAATTTTCATAATTGCGAGTAGGTGCTGAGAGCGACAACAAGATTTTTAATATTAATTATTGAATTATTTATTTCGAATTAATCAAATTAATTCGAGAAATAAGATTCTTCTTTTTCAGGCTTTGGTGTATATTACTCGCAGTTATTAAAATTGACAAATAATTGAATACAATTTTTATTCGAACAGTGACCGTGTCTCTTCTTCGAGTAAAAAACTTGGGCCCACTTGAGAGTGCGTTGTCGGGTCCGCGCGTGCGCGATCGATAGTTAATGCTTGCCAATTAAACGTGAAAGAGAAAAAAAAAACAAGAAAAATGAATCGGGAAACGAGTACACGGAGCAGCGTTACTCGAGCAGTTACGACAGTCAGTTATTAAACTCGTTACTTTGAGCTCAGTCGCTTGAACTATTTTTTTCTTCCTTTTTTTTTGTAATAAATATATATTTAAAAAATATATATACATAAAACTTGTGTCTCGCCGAATGTTGGGAGGGTGAAATAGGCGACGCGCAAGACGCGGGGACGACGGACAAATGTCGAAAAATATCGTGTAAAAAAAATTATTACACACCGACGCGACGAGAACGACGGCGAGCGTGGGAGCTGATTTCTTGATTAAATCGTGGCCTACGGCGCGTAGGCGAAGTGTAGATACGAAAATGATCATTGTTTTTTTTTTATATAAAAATATATATACACATATATATATATTATTATTATTATTGTCATTATTATTATTACGATTATACCGTACTCGATTAAAATTACAACTATTATATTATTATTAAGTTTTTTGGAGAGAGATTTTGCATATGATGCATCGGTTAGTTTTTATTATAGAGTTTTCATTTTTTATTACTATTATTATTATATTATTATTATTATCGTGACTATTATTTTATATCAGACATTGTAGATGGTTTTTAGACACGATTATTGATAATTGATATTAATACTTACGATTATTATATAAATATTATATATATATATTATATATATATATTCTTTATATCTCGCAGTCACAAAATCCGTCGTGTGATATTTGTCGTATAACACTGTCGAACTCGTAGACTTTTTTTTTCGTTTCTCCATCTGTTTTTCCTCATCTTCCTATTTTTTTCGCGAGTCGCTCTAAAAAAAATTCCTAATTATGGAATGATAATTTTTTTGTTTTTTTTTTTTTTATACAGAAGCTCACATTTTGTTCCTTCGCTTCCTCTGTATGTCTTTCACTTCCGGACGGCGATTCGTCTCTGCGAATCAAAGACGGCGAGACAGAGTGGAAGAAAAAAGCGTGGACGCGAAATTCTTGATTTAGTCGGTTCTGTCGTCGCGAGGAGAAAGAAAGAAAAAATTAAGAAGGCCGCAGTGTGAGGGCTCGCTGGGCGCACCAACCACCCTCGCTACACTCAATGCTCAAGATACATTAGATTTAAGCTTCATACCTCTAATAATATGTAAATTATTAATTTTTTTTTTCTCTCCTTATAAGACTCAAAGTCGGTGGGCCTCCGACCCCTCGGGGTCCTCGCCGGCTCCGCGACGGGATTGTGCGTCCAGCTATCCCACTTCTTTACTACTGTTATTATTATTATTATTACTACTATCATTATCATTGCTATTAATTATTATTAATATTATTATTACTGTTCAATTCGCTCTTCATTTTCTTATTGTTTATCCTCGTTACTCCTCGTATATATGGTAGTAAAAAAAATACACGCGCGACGAAGACGTCGTCGTCGAGATTCGTACTTATAGATATCGCAAATTATTATATTATTATTATTTTAATTAATTAATTCGAAAAAAATTGATTGTTCGCTAAATTCGCTAAATAAGGATCTCGTTTCAAAATTACAAAAAAAAAGCTTTAAAGTGCGATGACTTGGGAGTATGTGCGGGGTTTTTCGCCCCCGATCGACGTTTCGACGCAGGTGCAATAAATATCCGAATGCCCATGTGAAGGGTAACTGACGTTCACGCGCACGAATCGCATTTCGCTCTTTTTAATTTTTCTTTTTTTTTATTTCGATTTTCCTCTCGCGTGACGACGAAAAACGTGTCATCCGGTCGGGGACGTTGGTATATTCGGGGGTGGGGGCGAGACGGGCTGACCAAGGCGGAACCAGGTTCCTAATAGACGTTTAGACGAAGGCGGGAGTGAAGGATTATTCGCTTTTTTTACCTTTTATTTTTTTTCCCCTCCTGTTCTCTCGATTCTTTTTGTGACTGACGAGTGTCTTGTCCTGGGGCGGACTGAGCGCAAACTGGTCGGGCGAGACCGGACCGGCGACTCCCAAAGATCACCAGGATATCGCTCGTGATATCGTGTTTTTATATTTTATTTTATTTCCTATAATTCCTCAGCGATAACACGCGAGTCCAGCTGCAACAGCAGCAACGGCAGTTCAGCAGTCCGTCCCACGTCGAGGGTGTTCATCCCCCATGCGTTCCGCTGTTTTTTTGTAGTCTCATCCAACCCTCTTCTCGTTTCTCACTTTTTATACGAATAAAATATATGATTTGAAGAAAAAAACATACAAGAAACGCTGCGAGATTTTGATTATTCTTTGTTTCACCATTTTTCGGGAACGATTTTTTCAAAAAAATTGGCTGTGCTGATTAATTTCCTCGTTCTTTTTTTGCGCTGCAAGAATAAAATTTAATAAATTCTTTTCATTTTATCATTTCCTTTCTTATTTAACATTTAGAAAATACAATAAACAGTTACAAAATAAGTTCTAGTCGACAATTTTTTTTATTTTCCTCGGTCAATTATTTGTCACCGCTTCTCACTTATTTTCTCATCCACGACCCACTCGCTATTTGCGAATAAAAAAAAATTGTAAATCAGAGACGTTTATATTCTCGATTTTTCGCGAGTCGCATTCGTCATCGACGCGGCGAGCGAGCCGTGAGCCGAAATTCTCGCTGCTTGCCGCGCGCGATTGGTCAGCCGAAAAAGTGCGAGGAGCGAGCGAGGAGATCGCTGCTGGGCGACTCATGGGTCGAGGGAGGCGGCAGCGGCGGAGGAGACGAGGGAGGAGGCCGACGGCGCGGAGAACCCGTGTACGAAATCCGGTCGGACCGGTTCGGGGGTTCGTTAGATTTTCGCGTGATCGCACTTTCGGTTTCGTGAATATATCGCGCGAGGCCCCGAGCGCCCCGCAACTCGCGGTCGCTGCTGCTGCTGCTGCCCCTCGCACACCTGGCGAGAGGAGTCCGGCGATTCCCGCCAGCCTGCCAGTCGGTCGAGCCGAGCGGAGAGATTGCCTATCCCGCCTGATTGCCGCGACTCGAGCGCGCCGCAATTGCGGCGAGACGCAAGGTCGAGGTCGCCGAGCGCGCCCGAGATCTCGCAGTATCCACGTCGTCCGTCGGTTTCGACTGCTCGAAACGCGAATGCAACACCCAAAATGAGTAGTAAAATATCCTCGACGCCGTCGAAATCGTTCATTTGAGATGCAGCTAAATATTATTTTCTCGGTCAGCCGTCGAAAACAATGTCGATGCACAATTGTCGCATCTTGATAACTGAGTCAATTGTACGATACAAATATATTCGACTGAGCTGTTTTTTATTATACACTGAGCATGAGAAATGTGCTATTAGAGTGGAAATCGAAGAGGATGGAGATGCCAGTAGATTCGTTCGGTGTTAGGCAGACATTGATTTTCGGTGGGATAAGAAAATGCAGTCATTGTTGGTCAGACACGGATATTTTTGGCGGATCGGATAAAAAAGGAAATTCGGTCGGTGTTGGTCAGACACTGACCTTTTTTTGGCGGATTGAATAAATAAGGAAATTCGGTCGCCGTTGGTCAGACACTGAAATTTTTTTTGACGGATTGAATAAATAAGGAAATTCGGTCGGCGTTGGTCAGACACTGAAATTTTGGGCCGGTAGAATAAATAAGGAAAACGCAGCGTGCGAAGGCCGAAGAGGCGCGAGTGTCTCGCTCCGGTAGCTCGAGTGCAACGACGCTATCAATTAGAGGGGAGGCTGATTGCTACCAGCAGCAGCAGCAGCATCGGCAGTGGAAGCAGCAGCAGTGGTAGCGCTAGTCGCGCACTCGAAGCAGCAGGAGAAGCGACCGAAGGGGCCGGGGACCGCCGAGCCGAGGAGATCTTCACGTTCGAACGCCGTCGCGGAATGCGGTTTAGAAGGCGGCTGCCGCTGCGCTCCTCGACGTTGGACCCCTCGAGCGTCGCCCCGCGCGCGTGCAGTCGTCGTCGTCGCCGACTGCGCGGACCGCGACGACCGCCACCAGGATCCGTGGAAACTGCGCGTCGCGCCATGAGAAATATGCATTTAACCCGGGTTGCGGACGAGTTCGACGCGATCTTCGCATCTCCCGTCCGAGATTAATTACGCGACGGAGAATTAATTAAAATCGTTCGGTTCGCTCGGAGAACCGATCTTGATTTTTGTCTCAATCGACTATCGACTCGGGCATTCGGTCGAATTGCACTTTATTTTCTTTCTCGTTATTGTTAAAAATAAGTTCTGAACTCTTAAACAATCTGATACGAGCGAACTTTAATTTTTTTTTTTTTTTTTATTTCCTTATACCTTACGTTATTTTTTATAAAAATAAGGATTAGTGCAGAAAATGGGTTAATTTATCATTTTAATTTATAATTCATCCGTTTGATTATTTTCGCCCCTGAAAAAAATTCATCAATCGAAGAGATCCACGGAGCTTCGCATCGCGCGTCGGCCGGAGTCGCCGGGCGGCGACTGCGCTGAGCTCACAACCGATCTCGTTTCTCCGCGAGTCTCTCGCTCGCGCCGACGGAGAAGCGAGTGGGGAAGGGAAGCGGAGTGGACACGCAGCGCACGCTGGACGGCGATATTCGCGCGGCGAGAAAAGACGAGAAGAGACGACGAGGAACGAGAAAAGACGACAGAGAAGAGACGACGACGAGCGAGAAGAGATGAGCGAGCAAGCGAGAAACCCGAGCGAAGGCGAAGGCGTTCGAGATTTCACGGAGTGGGGGCAGCGAGACGGGACTCACACTCTGGGCCTCTCCTCCCTCCCCTCCCACCACTCCGCACTCCCCCTGGGCCGCACGGCGCAGCCGTAGCTCTCGCGAGTCCGCGAGGAGCCCAAAGAGGTAGAACCGAGAACGCCCTTGATTCGGAGACCCGAGGAGACTCACGGCGGCGGCGGCGGCGGCGGCGGGGGAGTCGGACCCGCGTCCTGTGGCCTTGAGCCGGCGTGTCTCGTTCTTCTCGGCGGCGCGCGCGCAGAGTTTCTCAAATCGCGACGACCACAACGACGACCACGACGACCGCGAGGCTTCGGAATCGCCGCGACCCAGACACGCCGGGAGTTATTGTCTGCCCGCGATGACTTTATCCACTGGCCGATCCGCGATGAAAAAAAAAAAAAAAAAACAGGAGCTTGAGGAAAAACTGCAGTGGAAACTGGGAAGCTGTTTTGGATTCTAAATGCAAGAAGAAAAAAAACTAGGTTTGCAAAAATTGAAGATCTTTTGGAAAAAACGTAGTGAAAGTAAATTTACGAAGAAATGATCTGCAATCAATCACCTCTGTTCCTTAGCTTAAAAAAACACGGAGCTCAAGGAAAAACAGCAGTGGAAACTGAGGACTTGCTTTGGATTCTAAATCCAAGAAAAAAAAAATATGTTTGAAAAAATTGAAGAGCGTTTGAAAAGAACGCAGTGGAAGCAAATTTTCGAGGAAATTATATGCAATCAGTCACCCCTGTTCCCTGACTTCAAAAAAAAATTAAAATATTAAAAAGGATCAAGAAGGTGAACGCTCGTCGATTCTATCGCCCTGCAGAACCGGCGATTTTAATTGCCGACGATTATTATCTCTGCATCACGGTGCGAGCGATGCAGAAGCCAGCTCGCTGTATCGATAAGCGAGAGGGTCTCTCTCTCTCTCTCCCTCTCTCTGCAGAGAGGGAGACGGGGACGGCGAGTCCGTCTCCGCGCTGGTCCGGGGTCCGTCCGTGTCTCTCGCTGTGGCTCGTTTCGAAACGGAGAGAGAGTCGACAACGGCGCGAAAGGGTTCAAGGTTCGCGAACTTGGCATACCGTGCGCCTCGGTGGCTTTGGCTGCTCTGACGCTACTGCTGCTGCCGCTGCTGCTGCGTCGGCTGCTTTAGCTGCGTTGATGCTGCTGCTGCTGCTGCTTCGGCTGCTGCTGCAGCAGAGCGCGCCAAGGTCTTATCGCTACGATGAGCGAGCGAGCGAACCATCGAACGAGTGAGAGAACAATCAAAGAAGCGAGCGAGCCAGCGAATGATCGAACGTGCGAGCAAAGTAACCGAACGACCAAGCGTAAGCCGTGTGTGCTGCTAACCTCGCGATCGATTGTATATCGCGCGATTGGAATCGACTCAGCTCTGCTTTTCTTCCTCTCAGCCTGTTGGTCGAGGCTAGGACGTGGAGAGGGAGGGAGGGGAGAGGCGAGAGGAGAAGTGACGCTCGGTCGTATTCTCGCCGCGTACCGTATCAGCGTTATAATCGTCCGATAATCGCCGTCCGCGCAATTAAATCGATCGTAACGTCGACGTGAAATCGCGGCGAACGGCAGCAGCAGCAGCAGCAGCGCCAATCGATCGCCGGGACGACGCGCCGGTGTATAAGTTGAGAACCGAACCCCGCCGACGAATAACCCAGGGTCTCGTCGCCGTCGTCGTCGTCGTCGCCGAGAGGAGAGAAAGAGAAGCGCTCGCCGCGTTGTAGTCTGCGAGCTGGACGCTGCGCGAGCCTCGCGCGCTGCTCGGTTCTCCGGGCTGCCGGGAAGGAGGGGAGGGGAATACCGGCGGGACGCGAGGGGGGAGGGAGGGGGAGCAGGCCGGGCGAGAGAAAGAGCGAAATAAAAAAGTGGACGACGAAGAAGGAACGAGAAACCGAGAGAGAGATGGCTAAAACGTAGCTGAGAAACAGAGACGGATAAGAAGAAACGGAGAGAGAGAGACAGATAAGAACAGACAGAGACAGATAAGAAGAAACAGAGGGAGACGGCGAAGGAGTCAAAAGCGATGCAAAGCGAGAACGTGGAAGAGGAGGAGCGAGGCAAGAAATTTATTCTCAGCGCGATAAGAGAGGTGGGGGGCTGCCGAGCGAGGGGTGACGGGTGAAGGGGTGGAGGGGGGAGGGGGGGAGACTCGGCGGGACGACGACGCCGAGACGGAGACGGAGATATTTGCTCTCGAGAGCAAAAAGAAATACGGGGGCCCGAGCACGGACCCGCGAGATCCCGTCGTCGTCGTCGCCCACTGACGCCGCAACAGATTCGCCTCGTGGAATTTTATTTTTCAACGCGAAAACATAACCTCGAAACGGTGGACGCACAACGACTGTGGCGCTTTGGTTACGCGGGACAGACGTGGGTTTTGTGGATTCCCCGAGGAAAGCGCGATGCTAGACAAAAAGCTTGATACAAATCGCGAGAGACTGAGGAGAAACAAACGTCGAGAGGCGATGAGACAACGGAGAGGATGGCGGAGGTTGAGAGCCGCGAGAAAACAGCGAGACTCGAGGCTCGGCGCTTCGCGCGCCGCGTACGGGAGTTCCTTCCACTTGGCCTACTACTCGGCACTCGGTCGTCAGGCCGAGCGAGTGAGACGGTGGGAAAGAGAGGGTAATATAAAGAAAGAAAGAAAGAAAGAAAGGAACGGGGGTGCGCACATCAGGCTTTTCTTTTTAGCCCTGGTCCCGCTGCTGTTGCTGTTGCTGTTGCTGCTGCTGCTTGTGTTATACGTTGTATGCTATATGCTGCACCTCGCACTTCCTGCGTCTCTCTTTCTCCCGGCGAAACTTTGTTTTTCTTTCTCGTCCTTCGCGTCTTGCGGCGCGTCCTTAGCGCATGTGCGAGAGAGAGAGAGAAAAAGGGAGAAAGAGAGAGACAGGGGAGAGAAGGAGAGATCCGCTAGAATGGCCAAGTTCTTCCGATCTTCTTCGCCCTCGTTCGCAGTTTTCCCTTTTCTCTCTTTACGCTTGCGTAACACATAACGGACGAAAACCGTAAAGGAAGACGACGAAATTTTCGCATGCTGCCCCGGCGGCCGATTCGCCTCGTGCGGCGAACGCGTCAGCGGGGCCAATCGCCTCGCAGAGTCGCCGCGCGCTTTGTGCACCGAATCGATGCTGGCGGATTTTTCATTCATGATCCTTGTGGAAAATACGACGATTTTTCCGGCGATCGCGAGAGTCGCTTTTTTCGCGAATAATTAGGAACAAATTTCAGTTGAATTAAATTAATCTTCAACATTTTTTCGACAAAGCTAGTGAATCCTCATTCGGGAAATGTCGCAAATTCGCTATCCTTCACAATTCCCAAAAATACCTGAAGAAAAAAAAGCCGTAAAAAATCGCTGAAACGATAATTCGCACTGCAGTCTTGTCGAAGTTCTCGAGGGGGGCAATTGGAATTGGCGAACATCTACGCCAATGTAATGCCCGCGCCGCGTCGACCTTCGAATCGGCGTCTGACCGTTTTTGCGTCCCGCGTGCGCGCGGCTGTTTCGGTGTATAAACGCGCGAGAGGAAAGGGAGTCTGCGAGGGGGGCGGCCAGGGGGTGGGGAGGGGGGGGGAGAGGACCCGGCTGGGTCTGTTGTGTGGGACCCGAACGGGCCGAACGTGTGAGGAGTTGCAGAGAGGAGAGAAGGATATACTGGGAGGGGAGGAGAGGGGGAAGGGGGAGGTGAGAGAGAAGGATGAACATAAGGGGGGAGCGAAAGAAGGACAGAGAAAGATATACATAGCGGTGGAGAGGAGGAGGAGGGGTGGGGGGGGGGGGGGGATAGAGAGGGCCAGTCGCATACTCGCTCAGGGTATCCGCGCGGCGTCGCGAGAGGCATGCGCGGAGGGTGCGCGCGCGCGCGCAGCCTGGTCGGGTCCTCGCCGGGCCCCCTCGGATCGCCGCCTCGCGTCCTCTGCGACTTTCGGCGCTGCTGCCGCCGCCGCCGCTGGAATGTTTTCTCAATCTTTTCGCCGGCAACGGCGACTCGCGATTAAAACTCTCAATTTCTTCGAGAGCGAGAGACGCGCTCGAACGAAACGAGGCCCGAGACGCCCAATCGATGGAGTCATTATCGCCTCGGCGAGCGAGAAATTAAGCCTCGAACATAAAAATGAAAAAATTAAATTTCCTTTCACTTTATTATTTTTTTATTCATTTTTTTCTTTGCTTTTTTATTTTTATTTTTATTTTTATTTTTTTAATAATTTATCGCCAATGAGCGTAACGGAACAGCGACGAAACACGTTCGGAGCGGCGTATTCTACGTTTTTTTTACTCTGCTCGGTCGCACTTCGTGGCCGCTGTCCCCGCGACGCAGTTTCGACAGCTCCTCCCGCGAAGATCGCGGTGAGACGAGCATCGTGACCGACGACGACGCGGCGTTCCCGCGCGTCTGTGAATCAGACCGCGCGACCTTGATACCCGAATCGCGTCCGGCGCGTCTAGACCGACGGGACCCGCGCGATCCGGTGTGACGTTTTGTAAAAAAAAAAAGAACCGGCAAGCCCCGGAGAACACACAAAGAAAAAACCGACTCGCACTCTCTCGTGTACTTGGGAATCGCTTACGCGCGAAAAAAAACGATTTTTTTTCGAGCGTAAAAGCGTTAATTATTAATTACTGTAATACACTATTATTATTATCGTTGCCATATTACAATTGTTGGGCCCGATCGACTTACGATATTTTATTCTCACACAGAAATAAATACACACAAGAATCGTATAAACACGTACAGGAAAAAATCAACACACACACACACATACAGAATAAGCGCAGTAAGAGGCATTAAATAGTTTCGTTGCAGGATACTATAATGAAGTTTTAATAAACCGCTGTTATACGCGACCGTCTCGGCATGCTTGAAACGCAACGGGACGTCGCGTACCGATAATACACGACAAAGTGATCAAAGAATAAAAAAGAAATAAAGAAAAAACAAAACAAAGCAAACAAATACCGTAAATATCCATAAAGATGAAGAATGTGACAATTGCAGTATATTAATGAAGTCTGTAATCGAAATGTTTTATATTTTTACACCGAACAAGCAGTATATTAACGTACAATAAACAATAAACATGTCCTTCCAAACTCAACCTCAGACATAGCAGATGTTAAACGATTTATTATTTTTTCATTGCGAATAAACCCACTAATCATCACTTCCAATATTATCCGGACTGGTGCGCGGTATACGAAACGGGATAGTTGAAAAAAAAAAATAAAGAAAAATAAATACCAGATAGATTACTCGTAACTCGTTAAATCGGCGTTATTCGAATTTACAATGAACCGAGATGAAAAAAACAAACAAACAATTTTTTTTTTTTTTCGATCCAACAAGCAGAGAATAAAAACTGATAACACGACTCTACGACTCCAGCGATTCAGTGACCGAAAAATGATGCATGTATCCGATAAAAAAAACGATGTATATGATTATTGTACGACTTGGCGAAAGAGTGACGCAAAAATGAAAGCATAAAAAAAGAGGACGACAAAAAACCCAAAAAGCTCGTTGTACGTGTATGAATAAATAATTATGTGTTTAGCGTTCGATATCATTCGCCCGCAGAGACGAGACGCAAAAAAAACGGCGAAGACAAAAAAAAAAGACAAAACGTGAAGAAGAAAAAAAAACTAAAACGATTTTTCCGTCTTTCCTCGAGGACGCGCGTGAAAAATTAATTTTTCGATCTTACCCGAGGTCCCGAGTTACTTGGCGCTTCAGTTTCCTCTTTCCCACACTACGGCAATATCGATAAATGCAATAAGAAAAGAAAAAGAAAATAAAATTAACCAAAAAAAAAAGAAGAAGAAGAAGAAAAGAAAACAACGTCGTGCGAGAAGGATTCATCGAATTTCCATTATACATAACATCATCATTCTCTTATCAGTATATTATAATATTGTACCTACTAAGTATCGAATCAAAAAAAAAAAAACAACAAGAATTGTAATTATAATAGGACTATTGTAGTTTGGCGAAAGCGAAGGATGAGGATGAGAATGAAAAGAAAAAAGAAAAAAGAAAAAGTGAAAGAAGACGAGAATTAGTCCAGTGATATTTGTACGTATCGGCCGCGATGAATGATTTATCGATAATAGATATAATTATAAATAACACATAGTATATATATTATATATATTAAATGTTGGGTTGGAGGGTTTTTGACGTCAGTGATAACGCTCCACGGTTTAAGTTGATATATGAATGATATAGCCCGTCGAGATCGCCTCGATGTATTACAATTGGCTTCAGTTAACAGGCCCATTATCGAGCGGACGACCCGACGATTTTCCGGCGAAAACAGCTCGTTGCAATTTATTTTCAACGGCAGAGCGAAAATCGCGCGGAAAATTCCACCGTCGAGAACAAGAGGGTGGAATTTTTAGCGCGACCTGCTTTGCCGACGAAAGCGCGAAAATCGAACTGGCTTTTTTTTCGCCCTAATTCGACGCGGTCGTCCGTCGAATTTTCGGAATGATGTAAAAAAAAAAAACGAAAATAACAGCAGCGATCGTACACCGCATTCGGCTTGTTCTCTCATCAATCCGGTAGCTACGATCGCTCGTCACAAATGATTAAAGAAGAAAAAAAAAACGAAAATTGCGCTCTCGAGCCATCGGACGAAGTTCTCCCGCCCTGTTTATCCCGTCGATTCGAAGTATATTTATATAATAACAAATGAATCTATATATATATAAATGTATATAGTATACACGATATATAGACCAAGATGGAGATGATATACCGCAGCTGTAAATACGTTGAAAAACAAAAAACACAGACATACACACAAGACAAACACAACAACAAAAAAAAACGTACGGAGGGTTTTTTGTGACGTCAGCGGCCATCCCACGTAACCGAAACGACGACGCACTGTAAAAACACGCGCTGTGTCCGTCTCTCGACAATTTATATCTCGACGCGCCACTCGGCGCTTTCTCCAATTTCGTTCAGTCTCGCGAGACTCGCGGCGAGAGCCGCGATCGCTCTTACCGACGGCGACGCGGCAGAGAGTGACCTTACCTTGTTTTCTCTTATTATTACTTCTTTTCGCAGCTCTCTCCGTCGTTTGCGACGGTCTCGCCACGATTCTCGTTACCACATTGTTGTCTATAATAGAATATAGTGAGATAAACACACACAAAACACACGCCACACCGCTTTTTCTTACAGTGTGAAGAATCGCGCGTGAACCCTCGATGTCACCGTACCCACCACCCACCTCCACCCACCAACCACCAACCATTGTTTTAACGAATATAAGGAGATACGTGTATACATAATGAATGTATAACGAAAAAAAAAAGGAAATTGTATACAGTGATCTTAAAAAAAAAAAACGATACTAAAACGTCTTTTTTCGAATGTTTTTATCTCTCAAATAATTGCGTGGTACTATATTCGTACATATTTCGGACTTCTCTGAGGTTTAAATAAAGAATGAAAAGAGAGGGGAAAGAAGAACGTAAAATAGAGGAGCGAAGGAGTAGAAATGGCAAATGAGGAGAGAGGGAGAAAAAAAAGACGGGGATAGGGCGAAAGAGCACAGCGAGAAACGCACCGCTGGGACGCTCTCGTCTCGCGCTCGCGACGACGCACGATGTGGGTTTTACGACTTAACTTTAAAATTGTGGATGGAGTGTAAATTATATGGTTCGCTTTTAAGAATCGCGATGAATAAATTAAAAATTAACATACAGCGTCGAGTGTTTGTTGTTACCGAAACGTCGTGTTAGCACGATTTTCGTCTTCCTCTTTTTAGTGCCCATCCGCCTCCGATGACCATCAGGAAAACATGGCAAGAGTGCAGATAAGTTCGTCATAAGATGCAGTTACCGACCTACCGCGCTCTGCTTTTTTATTCATCGCCCTGTCGACTATAGATAAATTATAATTAATCACCAACCACCCGCGAGGAAAGGGCAGAAGTTTTAAACACAGGAAATATTAATATACAATTCCACCGGTCGAAAGAACAATAAACTTTATTAAAATCTTTAACAATCGACTAAATCCTTCAAAAGTTCCGCACGATTAATTACGGCTAAATAACGTTATAAATTCGTTCTGTGGTTATCATCACCGTGTATCACTCTGAGACGTCGAGCTCTCTGTGTACTTTTTTCGTTTCTTTTTCAGTTTTGATTCGTTTTCAATGTATTCTCTCGTTCAGTATCGTTCGCATCACAGGACAGAACAGAGTGCCTCAACCTGCGACATTATTAATATTCATTCAGATCATTTTGGGTCTCTTCAATAAATATACAAATATATATAGAATATAATATGTTAAATATGTCACATAAATATGTATAGCGCTATTTTTGTTTTTTTAGATGCCACATAATTCATCCGCATTCGTTGCGTGTTAAGTAGAGCATGTACCGAAGGTGCACGTTGTTGGTATTTCGTTCACTGTGCGACTATCGTGGTTATTAGCAGTGTTAGGAACAACGAGCACAGAACAATGTGATATGCTGTTACGCGATTAGTTATGCGGCAGAGATTGCTAACCGTGCGCTTACTAGTCTCATTACAAGCCAAAAGTCCGTCATCGCGGGCTCTCTCGTCGCCCTCTACGTTCTCACCTTGCCGATTGGCCGGCTTATCCCGTCTCTCCTCCACTTTTCTCTCATCCCCGTCTCGCTCGTCCTCGGTTCTTCGCGCTCGCAGACCTCGCCACGTCATATCCGGCCCCGCCGGATGCTCGTCTCGCCGCGAAATCGCTCCGGCGACTTCAGTCTTCGCTTCCGGATCCTCGCGAGCGACGTGCGCGCTGGTTTCCCGCGTTTCCTGCGCCACCGCAGCGACCCCCGAACCCTCGGCCACGGGTTCGTCGTTCGACCCATCGGACGCGAGGATATTGGTCGCGGCGTCGAGCTCGTCGACCGGATACTTGGCGAACGTCTTCTTAGGCTCTACGTAAGGCACGTCGTTGACTTCCCTGAGTAGCTGATTGAATTTGTCGTAAACGCTGTCGTTGAAGCTGCTGCCGGTGTTGCCGCTGCCAGCAGTACCCAATTCGCTGGCCGACGAGGCGTCGTCCTCCGGAATTCTGTCCGCTGTCTTCCCGGGCGAAGACTGGAAATTGTCGCTGCTCAGCGAGTCGGCTCCGAGGCCGGTGGAGCGCGACGAGCTGCCGTCGTCGTCGCGCGCGACGCTCGTCGCCTCAACGATCTCGTCGAAGGCCGCGGCGATGCTCGCCGGCAGCTCGTAATCGTCGATCAACAGTTTCTCCAGCTCGTCGAACTCTGACTGCGAATCTTCGTCCTCCTCGGACTCCCTGACGATCTTCTTCACCTCCTCGTCTTCCTCCTCGACGTCCTTGGTGTCCGGCTCGCCGGTTCGTTGTATCAATTTTTCCAAATCCTGGCACAGCTGCTTGTACTCCGAGAGTTCCTGCTCGGTGAACGACTCTATCGTCTTGGTCTTCTCGTCTTCGAGGGCAGCGGGAACGTCGCTCCTGGACGACGAAGAGTCGCAATGCTCCGGCGACGAACCATCTGATTCACGGCCGATGGATTTCACGACGTCGCGAGACTTCTCGACGACAGTCTCGGCAATCGTCGTCTCCTGAGGAACGTAGACCTGTATTTTTCGTTGCAGCGCGCTCTTCGGCCGATTTCCATTGATATCCAAGCCCAGACGATCGGTTTCGCCCAGAAAACCATCGGCGGACTCCCCGGTCACTGGCGACTTCGACCTCGGAGCCTCGAAGCTCCGACAATTCGCCCTCTCAGCGACCATCGGCGGGACGTCGACGTCGTCACCGACGAATCGCAGCTTCTGCGTCGATTGAATGTAGTCGCTGTACCAGTCGCTCTGCCTGCTCCTCTCCCTGCCGACGATTCCATAGAGATCCGCGGACATGGACCTCGTGGCGCGCTTCTTACTCGACCCCGAGACCGCTGTCGCGTTCCTCGGAAGAAGCGTCAATTCCGCGTTCGAATTCGCCTGCGAAAAAGGGTCAGCGCGATTTCCCGCGAATCCCACAAGCTGAGCGTCCCTCGGCGCGTCCTTGCGAAGATTCCGAAACGCCAGGTCGTCGCTCACGACGTCAGGCTCCGCCTGCGGTATATACAGCGACCTGGTGTGCGCGCCGCCATGTTTAGCCGGCTTCGCGTGCAGATAATCGCTCTCAGTGGCCGCGGTCACCGGTCCGAGGGGAATGCCGAACGGTGGCTGAGGCTCGATCACCCGGAGCTGATTATTCGCTCGGCTTATGCTGCGATACAGAAGATCGTCGCGCGTCGGATCGGGAGTTCCTCTTCGGCTGCGCGGTCGCTGGTCCAGGTAGTCGGCGTCGCGGATCGACAGATTCGGCGACGTCGCCAGGTAACTGATCTGCGACAGGGACGCTTGTCCGTTGACCGACGGCGGACGCTCCTTGGGGTTCATCCGCCTGTACGCCATGTCGTCCTTCATCCTCGCGTCGTTTTCTCGTTGCTGTTGCTGCTGCTGCAACGATCCCGAGCTCCCGCGACGTCCGCCGTCCTCGACGTCGATCGACGACGTGTCCGAGCTCCTTCGCGAATTCTCAGCCGCGCTTCGTGCCGCCCTGTCTCGATATTCCTCCATGCTGCGCTGCTCCGCGCGCTCGAGAAGATCCTCGTCGCTGAGCCGAAGACTGTTGTAGATGGCCTCGAGCTCGGAGAGCGCGTCCTCGAGATTCTTCGAGCTCCTCTTGCGTTCCGCCTCGTCGTCCACCGGCGGCGTTCTCGTCGGATTTCGGCAGCTTGCGGGCGCCCGAGGTCCTCGCAGCTTGGGAATAATCCGATCCTCCAGCGGTTTCTCGCTGGGACTCGGCGACCTGCGACCCTGCGAAGCAGAAAGGAAAACCTCGTCGTCGACGTCGCCACAGTGACTCAGTCGCTGCCGCGAGAAGAGCTGAACGCCCTTGGGCAGCGACGACGTCGATCGAGCTGCGAAATTGCTCGGAGGTGGAATCACGACCTGGTGATAGGGTCGAGGATCGCGGTTCTCCTGTTCCTCGCGGAAGTCCCGGGTTCTCCGGCTGTAGTTTGGCCCGCGCGGACGATCCAACGAGTTGCAGTAGCTCGTCGCGCTGTAGTATGGCGTTTCCGGCTCGACGCGAGCGTCTCGACGATTCTCGTCGGAATTCAGCCAAAGATGACGCAGCCTCACGGGCGCCACGTGGTCCGACAGAAGAAGCTCATTGTCGGAATTGTAGATGCGCGCGTTTCTCGTCCCAAGAGGCGATGGATACGACGCGACGGGTTGCGCCTCGTGATTAACATTGAAGGCGCAGGGAGCGTTGCCGTAGAAGCTCGAGAAGACTCGGGACTTCGAGGATCTCGGCGGCGGCTCGGGCGGCGGGACCTTCGGCTGCCCGAGGGACCCGTAGATGCCGTTCGTCGGCGTCGTCCGACGAAGATGATGCTGCGGCCACGTGAGTTTCTCGCGCTCGAACGTCTCGTTCTCGTTCATGTCCCTGAGGTATCCGTTCGTCGCTCGTTGCGAGACTCGCGGCTCGTGTGGATGTCGGAAAGTCTCCCGCGTTGGCAAATTTTTCTCCAGGACAAGGTCCCGTTGGACGGCGATGCTTGGCGAGGATCCGCCCTGGACTGACGGTGCTGCGTCGTGAGTCCGAAGGAAACTCGAGTCAACGGGCGTCGTCGTGAATCGCGAGGGTTCGACGGACGGCGATGGAATTACGCTCGACTCGAGGATCCTGCTCTCGCTGCCGCTGGTCCCGTCGTCGCGGTACATTCGTCTCACGTAGCGCTCGGTCCTCGCTCCCCGCGTCCTCCGAGCGGCGCATGGGTCGATTTTCCGAGACGATGTCCGCGTGACCTGCGTAGCAGTGTCGTCGCTGCGGAATTGCCCGAGCGACTGGCTCGACCTGTGCGAATCGTCGTCGGAACTGCTGTCGCCGCGCAGACGGTCCCTCTTCGCCTGAGCTCGAGCCTTCATCCGGTTTATTCGACTCGTTTTGCCCGCCGCGTCGAGCGATCCTTCGCTGCTTCGCGAATTCACGGAATCGTTGCACGGGCAGAGCGAGTCTTGCGACTGTTCCACGTTGGCTTTGAGACTCCTGATTATTTCTAAGGTATCGCGACTGCCGTGGAAAGACTCTTCCCTCGGAGCCGGAACCTCAGCGTTCTCCACCCGGTGCGGAATTTTTCCGAGCTTCGACTTCATCCTGCTGGGCTTTCGGGTGCTACGCTTGGACAGCATGTGACCCGGGATGTACGTGATGTCCTCGTCGTTAGACGACGCTTCGTGATTCTGACCGGAGGATATTCGCCTGAGCAGACCGCCGAACGACCACTTGCGATCCTTCTTCTTGTCCATCATCGGCAGACAAGCCGGACCCGCGGGACGTCGAGTGGGAGGCAAGACGCTCTCCGCCTTCGTCCCCTTTCCCCGGGATTTCCACTTTTCCATCTTTCCCAGCTAGACTGGCCGCGCGATTTCTCCACCTGCAAAAGACGCAAGACTATTTATAGCACGGACATTGGGTGTTTTGGGAGAGAGCTGTGAAATTTTTGCGTCGTGTGAAAATTGGGACAACAAAACTGTATTGGAAGATGTGCAGTCTTCAAAATTTGTAACGTTAGAAACTTTTTCTATTTTGTCCGGTAGTGTCATGGTCAAGGCTCCGAATATTTCCTGCACTGTTGCACAGTCGGAAAATAAACTACCGAGCATCCCAGTGGCTTCGATCGTGAGCCGAATTGCTATTATCAATTTCCCAAATTGCAGTTCATCCAACTAAACTATGTATATTTTACAACAACATTGTTGTCTTTTTGAAAAATATGAAATACAAATAAAAACGTCCTTTTGATAACTAGGATCATGAATACAATGCTCCGCGACACCTCAGTCAGGCTCAACATTGGTCAACGGAAAAAAACCTGGAGCCAGTGCGACAGACTTCAAGCGTAAAACTATTTTAAGATCATCTCGCTTGCCCGAAAACCTCTCTTCAACGTGACAATCATCCGCCGTTCCCTCGCATCTACTTCCAAAACCCAAAGAATCACATCTCAAAAACCCGAACTCCCTACAAGCGTCTACAACCCAATTCCTCGCAGACCATTCGTACATTCCACTGCCCCGCTACGAGCCAAACGAGACCCCAAAAATGAGGTCGAGCCATGACCCACATACAAAACACGTCAAAAATATCGCTCCCGCCTCGACAACCGAGATTCGCGTCTTCAACGATCGTGTAACACGTAGCGAAAAAAAAAAAAAAAAATTTCCAAATCGCCAGAGTCATTAGTCGTCGCCGTCTCGAGTGTCGAGTCACGTATCGCGTGGCAGCGTTGATAAAGTACATCGATATATATGTCAACCCATCGGCCGCCGAGGCCGCCGAGTGTCCCGCGCGCAAAGAGAACCTCGGCACAGCCACACCCCTCGCGACTTCTCGAATATCGCCGACGATCCGCGTCGAGTGCAGATTTCGCGCCGAGAATCCACTCACCTCGTCGAGAGTCGTCGCGACGCTCGCGGCGAGATTCCCGAGCCGCCGATAAAACGCGCGTATCAAAGTGCAAAGTGTGCGGCGCACACGCAGCGCCGACCTCGAGTCGCAGCCGCCAGTCACGTTTGTTTTCGTTTCTCGTACATGTGAATTGCCTTGTTTTTTTTTCTTCTCCTCGCGTTATCTAAGAAAATCGCGACGCGCCGTATCGTCTAAACATGGCCAGAAGCGCAACGGAAATAGCTGCACGCACAACGCGCGCCCTGTCAAAGCAACACTGTGTCTATATCTCCGTCTCTCTCTCCGTCTCTCTTCTACGCGCTCGAGTCGTGTTATCGTCGCCGTAAGCGCTGCTCGCGGTGCGCGCGCGTGGATCGCGCTTCCATTCGCGCACTGACCGCACTGCAACCGTGAGTAACGCACCGAGGCGGAGGTCGAGGAGAGAACAACGCGCAGCGCGAAAGTAACGCGAGGGGGGAGGGAGCGAGAGGCAGCGGAGGGGGGAAAACGACTTATTTGTCTCTCTGTCTCCCTTTTTCTTACGCGGTCGAGTCGCGTTATCGTCGCGTGAATCGCGCGAATTTCCATTCGCGCACTGACCGCACTGCAACTTTAAGTAAAACGCACCAAGACGGGGGAGGGGGGGGGGGGAGGGGGCAATAACAGGAAACAACACGTAGCGCGAAAGTAAAGCGAGGGGGGATAGGAGGGGGGCGACTTCTGTTATTTGTATGTCTTACGTACTGGCGAACGCGCGATCCGCCGTGTTCGGCGATATCCGTCTCACTCGGCGAGAGTCGGGTTTATATTTTTTCCGTCGTCCGGGACCCGCGGCCGAGGTCTCGCGGCGTGGGCGGAATGATTCACGGCCGTCGCCCGCGAAGTTCCGGCGTTCGGTTGCGCGAAGCACGAAATTCGAGAAAAGTCCCCCGCGGGTGTCGTTGGCAGCGGGAGCTCGGGCTCCTCCTCTTGGTCTTGCGATACGATCATCACTGTCTCGGGCTGCTCGCGATCCGCGAACTCTTCGCATTCCAGCGCGTCGCGCGTCTGGCACTCGCGCTCTCTCGCTCCCCTCTTGAGCCATTGGCCGCCGCCAACGGAATGCCCGGTGTGTATTTCCGTTGGCGCTCGGGTTTCCGTCTTGGCCTTCGAGCCCTTCGCCCGGTTCTCTCCGGGCTCCGATAGCGATGCCTTGGAAGGGGAGGGGCTTTGGAAAAGGAAAAGGAGGAGGAAAGGGAGATATCCGCAATTTGTAGAGGGATTTCGCATTTTTTCTCGCGATTGCAAAATTATTCATGTCTTGAGATTGTACGGAAAAAACGCAATCGAAGTATGAATAATACAGCGAGCAAAGCGGTTTTGCACAATGGAATATTGTTTCGCTATTGAGCAAGGCCGCGGACTCGTATCGTCTTTGATTCCACGGGTGCATCGGCACCGGAGGCCTCGGGAAGAGATATGAAATAAAAAGAGCAACAAACGATTGCGGTATGCAAAAGCTTTTGCATGTACATTTATAATCTCCTGTACGTTCGCGTACACCGGACAGTCGCGCGTAATGCTATTATAAAATTGTACTATGTACACGTTGTATAGAAAAATTCGTTGTTAAAATTATGAATACGGTTTTGTAAAGTAATAAATTAGTTTTGCTCTGTTGTCGCTGCTTCTAGACTAGAATGCTATAAGGTAAAAATGTTCGGCCTTCGTGTGACAATATAATACTATTCTAGTGATCGTAGATGCCTTCGTTACTTTGTTCGTAAAAACTTAATCTTCTCTTTTGTTCTGTAATACTATCGTCGAGGTGTACGGAGCTCTATGCGACGCTCGACTCGTAAACCCGTTCTACGCAACTTTCTCGGCCAACAGAGTGTCGGTCATGTACGTGATCTTCAGGAGCCTCGAGAAGTGCATCTTCTCGGACGGCAGGTTCACGGTCCAGGCGATCACGCGAATTCCTCGATCGCGCCATCGATTTATCACGTCCCTGAAGCGTCGTAACATAGTTTATAGAGAGTTCATTGACGAGGGCGAGAGATAAGAAATCGGCGGTGATTACTCACGGACTGACGACGTCTTTGTGCAGCAGTATCGCCGATATCCCGAGAATGTAGTAGGTAAAACGCGGCAACGCCCATTCGTGTATGGCATCGATGAGACACGCTATTATCTGCTTCAAAGGATTTCGGAAACGCGCCGGTCCCGGCCCGTCGAGGCCGCCGTACGATACCGTGGAAAAGAATTTCGGCCTCCACGCCAGGCTGGTGACGATTCGCGGCTCTCTTTTTCTCACCTGGATTCAGAGGGAGTGGTGAATACGGAGAAAAATTCGCGTTATCGCTCGACTGATAGCCAAAGAAAACGTACCATGTAGATAAGAATTGGATGAAAGCTGGAAACGACTGCACGCTCGTAGAGCTCGGGATGCTTTTTGTAGGCGTTCAGTATCACTTGAACAATCTCCAAGCTTTTTTCCTTTATGTCGATAAATATGTGCTGCCCGTTGCGCAAGCACTCCTCCAATACTTCGTCGAAAAGCGCGATTCTCTCGCCTCCCGTAAATTTCTCTCTGAAAGAAAAACAGGATTAATATCAAAGTACTGTTTAGTCCATTGCTGTTATATAGCAATGGAACCAGAGAACTATCGCAAAACAATTGTATACTTTAATGGGTGAGTTTCACTGATGTCCAGCTGCTTCAGTTGGTCCCAAGTCATTTCTTTGATTGTTCCGGTTTTACCGGTCAGTCTTTCAATAGTATCGTCATGGAATATTATTGGAATGTTGTCTTTTGTGCACGCCAGATCAAATTCAACCGCTGTGCAGCCCTTCTCCTTGCTCTGCAAAAAGAAATCAAAATTACTATCTGCACATCAGAAAGATATAAAAAAAATAAAATAAAAATCAGGTTTCCAATTTCTAACTTAGTTGATTGTTAGTAGCGAGTACTACAGAAAAAAATTATAATCTTAAACTAACCAGCGTTAGCGACAAACTAGGGAGGGAAAAAAGTGAGAATTAATGATTTTGATTTTACGTTTCTGAATGCCGACAGGCTGTTTTCGGGATAGTCATATCCACCACCACGGTGGGCCACCACTCGCATGCAATATTGCTTCCCGTTACCCTGGCTCTCGCTAGTCGGGCCATTTTTCTCCGCGACCCAGGGATCCAATCCCAGGACTTGCGCCACGACCTTTGGATCGGACGGTGGATTCCTGGCGAGACGCGCAGCCAGCGAAATGGCCAGGGCGCCCCATACTATCCATGGCACGGAGAAATGGTAGAGAGAGCTCGCAACGACAACCCAGACAGCCTGGGCGTAGATCCACAGAGCGACGCTATCCAATAGCGTCCTCAGTACGTCGAACATCGCACCAATAGCGCGTTCGCTGCCTGGTGCAGCCGATAAGCCACGATTTCACGCACAAGTGGATTGTTATCGCGATAACGTTTCATTCATAATAACGCGCTGAGAGGTTTAGAGGTTATGGTAGGGCGGCGCATCAGGCGATCCGCGCAATTTCGTCGCGATATATCAGATCTCTTGCGACGCTGTCGCGGCCGGCAGTGTCAGATTTATAGGGGATCCAGTCTCTCGGCGATCGGAAGTGCGATTTGTCCCTTATTGCCACTAATTACACTAACGAAATGACATTTCGGGTGGAGTTTGGGCGGCTGCTTCGCACCAGCGCGCACTGCGCATCGCTCGTCGCGCATCTGCCCGGTTGTGGCGCGAAACTTCGAATTCGAGCTTCGCCGATCGAGAGACAATTTTTTTATTCGAAGGACGATGTTAGGTTGTGGTAGAGCTTTGGAAACTAATCTATTTATTATTACTGTCTGTTTAACAGCTGCTGCGAATTCGTTTAGTCAGATTAGAGCGGAGTTATCGCGTTTCAGGGCGTAGCTTATCCTCGGTTCAACTTATCACCGATGACTCACGGGATCTAATTACACTTTTTATCCCTCTCTCTCTTTTCCTTCGTGTTTCTCACTCGCTCCCTCTGCTGTCCTTCAATAGGGGAATTAGGAGACAAACCGAAATACCCCACACAATCGCGATGTGACAGCTAAAGTTCATAGATTCATTCCGCAATCTGCGCTGTCAGAGCGCAGCAGCCGCGCTATCAAAAACACAATCCAGTCCACCTCTCCAATTCCATCGGAGCGGTTTATTTTATTTATTTTTTTAATAACTCAACGCACGATGATCGCCGCTTAACGATGGGTGATTTTCTGGCCAACAACAATACCTGCGGGCAGAATCTGCTGAGACTCGTGTCTCGAGGAAATGCGATCATAGCGGAACTTATGCGCCTGAAAGAATATGTGCCTCCGGTTTTTAGGTTAGAACTATTGAGACTTATCCGCCTTTTTGTTGTAATTTTAATTAAATTATTGTTATACAAAAAGACAAAATGCTTCGTTAAAATATGTATGTAATTTTCTTGTCTTGTAGCAAAATTATATTCTAATAAAAAAGCTATAAACACTGACAATAATTTAAGCGATTGTGCCTGCAGCAAATCGAATTATTTATAAGTTTGTTACAATAAAATAAAATACTAAGCTGATTCCACTATCGATTTTTGTTTTGTTTTAGAAAAATGTTAACATTTTTGCATTATATATCAATTTATCGTTGATTTATTCCCTGTCAATTGCAGATTGGATTCAAAGCGACATGTACAAAAATATGGAGCGATCATACTGGATTTTGCCTACTTCAAAGCAGCCAAAGTTTACGAACAGAAGATTGAGAATGATGAGGTGGATATTGGATAAATGATGCACAATACAAAAGATCTGATCGCTTTGTAAAAATTATATTTAGATTCATTACACGAGATAATGTTACAGGCCTTGCAAGAGTTGGATGAGAGCCTACGGGAGAACTACGGAGATGTGCTCACACGATTCTACCTGGCCTTTGAAAGTATTCATAAATACGTGACCGATCTGAATGCCTATATAGAGGAATTGAATGATGGAATTTACATTCAGCAATCCGTGGAGACTGTATTGCTCAATGACGAGGGTCGACAGCTTGTGGTACACAAAGGCTCTTTTTATTTTATGATCAGAAAATAAGATTACCTGATTTATAATAGAAAATATAAATTTCGAGGAGATTAAAGTTAAAAAACGATTTTTTTTTCTTGAATTTTTATTCTGACAAAAAAAACTTTTTAAAGAGGAGATACAATTTCTAACGTTTTGAAAATTGCAGTGCGAAGCTGTTTACCTATACGGTGTTATGCTTCTTCTGGTGGATCATCAGTTCGAGGGCCAAATTCGCGAGCGCCTCCTCGTTTCGTACTACAGATACAACGCTCAGCGCTCCTCGTCGACGGGGATCGACGATATTTGCATGTTGCTTCGTACGACGGGATTTTCCAAATACGCTCTGAAACGGCCTGCAAATTATCCTGAGGAATACTTCAAGTAATTTTACTAAATTTTTCCGTCAATTTGCCGAAGTTTTCATATGAAAATTGCCGAATTCTCATCGATTTCCAGGAGAGTTCCAATAAAGGCGTCTCTGATCGAGCTCGTCATCGGCCGACTGCGAGCCGACGAAATATACAACCAGAGTCTGGCCTTTCCTCATCCCGAGCACAGAAGCATCGCCACGGCCAATCAGGCGGCGATGCTCGTCGTTATTCTGTCGTTTCATCCGTCTATACTTCACACGCAAGCGGCGATGATGCGCGAAATCGTCGATCGCTTCTTCCCCGATAATTGGGTCATCAGCATTTACATGGGAATCCTGATAAATCTGCAGGACTGGTGGCTACCGTACAAAGCGGCGAGAACCGCGCTCAACAATACGCTCGAAACCGCCAACGTCAAGCAAATCGCTCAAACGTGCGGTCAAAAGATCAAAGTTAGTAATTCGCTGAGCACGAATTACTCGAACACCGCTCTTGTTAATATTATAGTTTTTTCATGGAAATCTACGTATCGATTTTTTTTTTCCAGAGACAAATTATCGAGACTGAGAAGCTGCAGTTGGCCGTGACGCTCGACGAGAACGAGATCGAGTCCATAGTGAAGCTGATCCGCGAGTGCAACGTCTCGCTGCACTGGATGCTCCTCCACACCGCCGTGCCGACGATTCTGACCGACGAGACGAAAAAATCGCGCTCCCTTCGCCAACAGGTGATCAACGAGAGCAAATACACGGCCGAAGATTGTCTCCGATTGCTCCTGAGCACGGCGCAGATCGAGCAGGATCTGAAGAACATGTACAATCAGGTAAATCCTCAAAGCCGCTTCCTCCTCGCTCATAAATATTCCTGCCGATCTTAAAAACACTTTGCTGACGATTCTGCGTCTTAGCTGCTCACCGACAAAGAGCCGAAGTGGGTAGAGAGTAAGAACACCTGCGTCGAGCGTATAAACGAACTCGTGGAGATATTTGGCGGCAACAGGTTCCTCGATTTGGAGACCAACGAGCGCTTGCAGAACTGGTTCAAGGAGATAAGCGTCCACGTGAGTTCGCTGCAGCAGGAGGACGGCAGAAAAATCGCGCAACTGTTGCAGGCGCTCGAGGAGGTGCAAGGTCGGTGCTGTTTACGAACGACCTTAAAAATAATAATAATAACAATAGAAATAATAATCGATCTTGAACAATTTCAGATTTCCATCAGCTGGAGAATAATCTGCAGATATCACGGCACTTGACGGACACGCGTGAGATTCTCCACAACATGCTGCGAATGTGCAGCATCTCTGAGGACACGATGATCGCGCTCAACATCGTCACGGACTGCTGTTACGCCTGGAACATCATGGAGTCCTTCGTCAATATAATGCAATCGAGCATAAAGGAGAATCCGCCGACCGTGATCAAACTGAAGGCTCTATTTCTGAAGGTTCGATTTATCCGGCGACGGCTTCGCGGCGGCGCGAAATGCCGCGCCGCAAATGTGCCGAAATTGCGTTCGATCCGGTTCGATCGGTCATCGGCATTTCGCGTCGCCCCCGACGTCACGTTCGGGCGCACACGACGGAATCGCGCCCACACACAGGGCAGCACGTTTTTCTTACGGTCCTGTGAAGGTCGCATCGGAACGTATTCTTTGTGCCTTTTCAGATGGCCTCGGCGCTCGAAACTCCGTTGTTGCGGGTAAACCAGGCGCGGAGCGCAGACCTTTCGTCGGTGTCTCAGTATTATTCGCGCGAGCTCGAGAGTTACGCAAGGCGGGTACTGCAAATAATTCCGGAAACAGTGTTCGGCCTACTCGCGCAGATTGTTCACTTGGAGACAAATGTTTTCAAAGAGATTCCCACGAAACTGTACAAGGACAAATTGAAGGAATACGCGCAGCTAGACGAGCGCCTCCAGGTACAAAAGCTTGGACGTTTTCAGTCATTATGTTGATTTCTTTTGACAATTTGTTCTTAATATACATTTTTCTTTATTTAGATGGCCAAGCTGACGTACGAAGTGTCGGTCTTCACAAAGGGAGTCCTCTCCCTGCGGAGCGTTTCCCTGGGGGTCCTGAGGGTTGACTCTCACCGGCTCCTGGAGGACGGTATTCGTCAGGAGCTCGTGAAAAAAGTCACTCTCGCCCTCCACAACGGACTCGCGTTCGATCCAAAGTCCAAAGTATGTAGACGTTTTTTTGTTGAGCGAACGGAGAGGAATGACGACCGCTGATTTTTCCGCCTTTCAGACGCCTCTCGCGACAAAACTGAGCACTCTGGCCACCGTGATGGACGGATATAGAAAATCCTTTCAATACATTCAGGATTACATAAACATCAATAGCTTGAAAATATGGCACGAAGAGGTGGGTCAATAAGCTCTGATTGTGGAACGATTTTCGCGAATCTCATTTGTTCTCTCGCCAGATTACGTACATAATAAACACAGCGCTGAAGGAGGAGTGCCGAGAGTCGACCTGGCAGCCCGGAAAGACCTGGAAATTTTCGTTGTACGAGGACAAGATTGACAGCGCCATGCCCACTGATTCTAACTCCGGCACGTTCATGGGTCGTCTCGCCCGCGAACTCATTCGCGTCACCGATCCGAAGTGTGTTTCCCTAATTAATTTATATTTGCAGTCTGCAGTCTTTACACTGTCGCAGAATTACATGCGTAATGTGATGAAAAAAAAAAAAAAAAAAAAAACGAATGCTGACAAGCAGATTAATCCAATATAATTCTGCGGTGTGTAGTAAAGTGACTGCCGACTTTTGACGAGTGACTGATTTACACTGAATGTCGCGTTTTTTCAGATCGACGGTATACATAGAGCACGCCCTTTCATGGTTCGATCTCAAGACTCAGACCGAAGTGATGAATCAAAAGGTCTTCTCCATGATACTGAAAGCAATCGGAACGCCCGGTCTGGCCGGTCTCGACAAATTGATCTCCTACTACATATCGGTCGAGTTGCATGGCTTGAACAGCTACATCGAGACGGGAGTTCGCGACCGAACTTGGTCGCTGATGCTAGACGAGTGCTCGTCGGTAATACAGAATCCCGACTACTGCAGACCGCCGACGAGCAATCCGGGAAGGCTCTTCGCCATGATATCCAGCCACTCCGGGAAAATTTGGCCGCCGATGTTCGAGTGGATAATGCGAATTGGTCACTTCCAGTTGTTGCGAAACAAAGTCGCCTACGAGCTGAATACCGCCTGTAAATTCGAGGCGAAGCACATGGAAGCCGCGCTGCGAACTCTGAACGTGTAGGTGGATAATCAAAGAATTTTTTTTTATTGTCAAAGCGAACATCGAATTTCACTGTCGGCATTGATTTGCAGTTCGATTCTCTCGGAACTGCGGAAGAAACCTGCGGATACTCCGATCAGCCAGCAGGAAACCGATTTGCTGCGGGAACTGAGTGTCCGGCTCGACTGGACGGGCGTCGGTGATTCGCTGAACAAGGCTTACGTGAAACCGCCGAACATCAACGAAATGGCACTCGTGCTGTTTCTCTTCACCGTCTCGCATCTTCACAAGCTTTATCACTGCAAAAACACGGGTACGCGGATTAAGTCCCACGTTCAACGTATGCTAAACTTCAAGGACGGCTTTATTTTTCTTCGCATTTTTTCGCATTTTGCATTTCAGTGCTTTATCTATAATGACAAAAGTAAAATAAAAATAACGTACGCCCACGGTCGATACCAAAAGGCGAGGAAATTTGTCTGCCGCCCACGGCGTCTCCGCCTGGCGATGATGCTCCGTTGCATTCGTTCCGAAGCTGTGAACGGCAACGAAAACTATAAACAATTATTCATCGAGCCGGTCGATAATTTGGACAAGAGATAATTTGGTTTCAATTCGCTTTTGTCCAAAACATAAACCAGTTCGAAAAAAACTGGATTACATAAAAAATTTGCTTATTTGCTTGATTGCATGCTGGACAGGGTAATTCAGGAAAAGTCAGTGAAATTTTTATTGTTCGGGAAAGGGAAGTGATTACACGGAACGAAAAATGCAAAGCTTCCGCTGTTTATAAATTCTATAAATTGAATTCAAATTGCATCTTTTCACATGCTATTTTCAAATCACATCACATTTTTAGTAATAATTACAAATTAATTACAACAACAATTTAAAAAAAAATGTAAAAAAATTTAGTCGAAATCGTATTGATGAAAATGATATTTTTTCACAGTCGACGTTGTGAATCGTTGATTGCCACTTTGAAGTCTATCACAACTATCACAGACGAAGGTGAAACCTAAATTTCGCGTAATCACATTATTCGGCGTAACGTGTATTTCGCGGGAAAAAAAACTAATAGCATTAAAAGCTCGAGTGCGCTGTAGGCGTCTCCAGAAGTGCCTCGGCTTTCCGTGTAATCTATTCCCGGATCTATCGTGATTTGCATAAAACTACTCGAGCGCCCGGTTCAATTTCGCTGCGACGCGCTAGGCGGGGTGGTTGGGGGGGGGGTTCGGTGAGACATTTTACGGGCGATCCGGGGTGAATGATGTAAGATTTGTTCCTGGGAAAAATTCCATTTCCTGCCCTTCCCGATCGGCGCTTCCGGTGCATCCGAACCGATGAAAATAATACTAATTTTTTTTTCCCCATTCTTTTTCCAACTGCGCAGCGAGTCTCCTGAGCAAAAGGATTCAGGATCCCGTGGACGCGGTGGATTTCACCATCGGCATGCAGACAGCTCTTCGACAGTGCCCGAAGTCGGTGTTCGACAGCTACGTCGCTCATCTCTGCAAGTACATCCTGTCGTTCGTCTCCGCCGACAGGTAGGAGGTCATCCTAGTGCACAATCGATACAGGAAGTTCCCAAATTTTCACTAACTTTATTCAACTATACTCGCAACATTCCAGCAGTCGTAAAATAATTTTTATCCTTTTTTTTTTCAATCGATACAGGAATTTCCCAATTTTGACTAACTTCATTTAACTCTACTCGCAACATTCCAGCAGTCGTAGAATAATTTTTATTCTTTTTTTTCAATCGATACAGGAATTTCCCAAATTTTCACTCACTCCATTCAACTCTACTCGCAACATTCCAGCAGTCGTAAAATCATTTTTATTCTTTTTTTCCAGCGGTAAAATCGGCAGCGAGTGGGAACTCGAGGGCGTCACCTGCCTCGAGTATCTTCAGCTCCTCGCGAAATACTCCGGCCTGCCGAAGTCCGCGATACTCGAGAACATTCCGGTCATCGTGTTGGATCAGTACAAGAAGATGGCCAAGTAATCGATGTTCAGCTCTGCGACGACTCAACGTTTCAACACGTCCGACGAGGAAGAAGAAAAAACGCGCAAATGTCACGAGCACGACGAGAGCGACGAACAATTAGGCAATGTACGACGGAACGAACATGTGTCGTGCTGCCGGGCGAGAGAGAGCGCGCGCGCTCGCTCGTAAATAGCCCGCGTGGCAATAAACGAGATGATACATTAGTCGCGGCTACTTGTGTAATTCGTCGTCGTTTATTAAAAGACGGAAAGCCGCACGACAACGCGGGAACGGTCGAGCTCGGCGGCGGTGGCGGCGGTTGGAGGAGGAGGAGGAGGAGGATGAGGAGGACGATGCAGTGGGGATGAAATAGTTGAGTTAGAGGGCGAGTTGGCCGGTGCGCGAACACCCCCAGCTTGTATCTCGTATATACGTAGTCACCCCGACGACGACGACGACGACGACGGCGGCCCGAGGACGACGATGGTAGCGCACGGTCGCTTTCAATTAGCGATAAGTAGTGTGTCGCGTACGGAAGCGCTTATGGGAGTAAGCGGAGTGCCCCGCGA
This sequence comes from Itoplectis maculator, assembly GCA_964034905.1. Classification (NCBI taxonomy): domain Eukaryota; kingdom Metazoa; phylum Arthropoda; class Insecta; order Hymenoptera; family Ichneumonidae; genus Itoplectis; species Itoplectis maculator. The sequence continues at coordinate 7,467,177 of OZ035857.1, read as the reverse complement.
GTGCCGCGTCGAATGTTCCTTCGCCTCGTGCCGCCGTCGGTGTTGCCCGCTACTGCCGCCAGCGACTACCACCGGGCTACCAGCCTCTACCCCACGCGGTATACTAGCATTAGGGGACCGTGAGTTGCCGCCGCCGCTGCTGCTGCTGCTCCTGTTGCTGCTGTTGCTGCTGCTGCGGGGCATTTCGCTCGTAGGTGTACACGCGGCATATATACACCGAGGACGGGCAAATTTCGTACGCAACGGCGGCAACTCTCGGGCTCTGCCATCGGATTTCCAGGGGGGTTGGAGCGAGAGAGCTTCGGGTAGGCGGGTTGCGAGAGGCAGAGGCGCCGGCGGTGGCGGCGGCGGCTGCGGCGGCGGCGTTTCACGTACAAAAAGGGGCAACCGGTCCCGTCGGCCACTCAGTTCTTGCATTTCGGTCGAGCAACCAGACACGGAGTAAAATTTCGAAAGCTCGCTATCGCCCTGCCACGGCGCCGGTCACCACCACCGCAACCATCCACCACCAGTTGCATCGTCTCCGTAGCCCTTCTCGGCGCTCTCGCTCCACGCGACCCGACGAATTTCTCTCGCGCTTACTTACCGAAAGCTCGGCAAGATGAATTCGCGCTTCACGCCGGTGAGTACCTCGACTTACGGCGCCGTGTACGTGTTGTTTTTTTTTTTTTAATTCGTACGCCGCGTTGTCTCCGTCGTCGCGTACGAAGAACAGGGCGTGTATCACTCAGTTATATGACTGCGTCGCTCGGGCCGGCAAGTGTCAAGTGCTCCGGGCGTAATTAATTTTAGGCGTGCCGCACGTAACGCGCGCTTCGAGGCGGCCAACCCCGGTCGGCTCTCGGCTCTTCCGCGGATTAGCTCCGTTAGTTTTAGGAGACGCGCGACGAAAGGGAGAAGGTTTTTCTTCGGACACGGGCATTCGCGGCTTCTGCAAACATGGTAGCGCCTTGTTTGCAGACGATTTTGATTGCATTTGCACGTGTCTGTTGTGTGTGAGCTTTGTACAATCTTTATTCTCTTGGCGCGGTGATGAGAAAATTGTGAACTTTTTTTTCGGTGCTTCACTCGCCGATTTGTGGCCGACGGTGAATGAACGGATGAGGCGAGATTGAGCGTGAACGAAGAATTAAAAGTAATTTTTTTGAGGGAGATAGAGATATATTTATTGCGATGAAAAATAATGTTGTCGTTTGATTTATTATATGATTTTATAAATGATTCATTGTCTAATATAATAAGAGATTTATTCGTAATAAACTTAAGCGCTCAGTCAGTCAAAAGGATCTTGTTCATTTGCCGGTCGGCTTATCCAACGTCCGGTGCATCGCATTAAGAATATTGTATTTTATTCAAGTGTCGTGGTGTGCAAAAAATCACTCCTTTTACTGTCAAAGAACGATTCTCGAGCGATCTTTCTCCGCGCTTTTGTCGGGCTTTTCGTTAAACCGACGTGGGTGTCTCCAGACCATAAAAAGTTAAACCGTGGGACTGCAATGTTTCCTTTGTGTACAATATTTTATATTATTATTCATTTCACAATTACGCGATAATACTTCTCGTCATCTAACTTTTGCGACGTCGTTTCCGTCGACCGGCGCCAGGTCGACACTCAAAGAAAAAAAAGCTTTTATAAAGTACAAAAATAATGCTTGACTCTCAGGTATTTCCAATTTATTTTATCAGGCGGCTTCTGAACTACAGACGAATCTCTGAACTACGTTCAGAGATTTTTTTTTCAGAGAAAGATCTGCGGTTCTCGAGTATAAATATAGGCCTCAGAGCAAATTGACCGGTGAATGAACGCGACCAGTGAATAAAAAAAAATCCATTCACCGGAATTCGTCGTCATCCTGGTCGTTCATTCACCGATCGGTTCACCCTCGCGACTCGCGTTCGTCGCTGCGTCACGCTACTTTTAATTTCCTCGAAACTGCCCGAGGATGACCCGAATGCCACGAAACGTAAGACAGGATTTATGTCCCGAACGTGTTACGCTGACGCGCGCTGAAATGTGCGCACGTGTCGCGTTAACGGCGCGAATCTACATCCGTTTCATGGCATTCGGTATATCCGGAAACAGCGACCGGGACTTGGACTCTGTCGACCTATCGAGCGGCTATAAACGTCAGATCAATTTATTAAATTTTGTATCTTATATTCATCTCGGCTAGTCGCAGGACGAATGAAGCGATGACAACTGCAATATTTCGAGATTATTGTGCCACCAACTTTTTAAAAGGGCAATATTTATACATAATATATTCAATAAAAGCAAAGATACATATCTTCCACTTTGACTATTTTTAGTAGTGACTAAGAGCGCAATTGTTTTCCTCCCTTTTAAGCAACACAAGAAAAGATCTTCGCAAGCTGTGAATATACATCTTTGAGATATTTTCCACCGTGCCAATTAGTGTCTAATTATGAGTAGTGACTAAGAGCAATTGTTTTCCTTCCGCGCTCAAAGCTGCCGGTTCAATGAAAAATTTCAAAGGCCCTTCCGGTCCTTTCTCGCTCTCACTAAAATGTTATCGTCGTTTGGTCCACAGACCCTTACAAATGTTGGCTTCGCACGTAGATCGTAGCGTAGACTCAGTGTCTTCCATAGGTCACTAAACCTCTGACCTACTTCTGTTTCCGCCTCCCTTATATATGACAATAACAATAATAGCCCGCGGAGTCTCTTAATTGCCGTCTGACATAGATTGGCATTTGCATTGTGAGTTTATTTGTAATCGGGGCCTCCTTTTCCATGTAGACGTTTTATACAACATATGTATACACGCATAGATATAGATTGTGGATTGCTTTGCCATTGTCCGATCTGTTTCACGTGTCGCTGGCAAGCTGGCGTGTCTTCGAAAATGCTTTACGTCATTCTAACACAGTCCGATTATTAATTTTCCAGGACGTTCTGCGTTTCGGAGCGTTCGCTCTCGTCGCGCTTGCGGCTCTAGTCCTGATGACCGACGGCGCCGAGTCCAGTCACAGCTACGCGATCGCATCGAAGCCGCGCACGAAGATCCGGGAAATTCGTTTCGATCCGCGGCCCCGATCGCTCTCCACCGCGATACGTTTCGGCAAACGCGACAGCAACGTCCGATACTCCGACGCTGATCGACGCGGACCGATGACATTCTCGGCGCAGACGGATGTGCCACAAAAGTGAGTTAAAAAAATGTTAATATGGCTAAAGTGTATTAAAAAAAAATATCGTGTTTAATAAATGTTTTATTAACATTTTTTTATCCAGGTTCCCACTGGTTTGGTTCCTTCAGTACCTGAGGAGCAATCCCGAACTGGCGAACCGGGCGGTCCGGGAATTGCTGTCTGACGAGGCGGACGACGACGACGACGAGGAGAACGCCAGATCCTCAACTCCGCGACGTTACAAAAAGGGCAGCGACGGCGACGACTCGTATTACATGAACAAGTGAACGCGCGCGAAACCTGAGAACTAAGAATTGTCATTGTATCGCAGAATTGTCTTAAAACGAAAAGAAAAAAAAAAAAAAAAAAAAAACTAAAAAAAACTAAAAAACGTAATCGACGTCTCATATATTTTTAATTCAACGAGCCTTCTTCACTTGTTTCTCGATTTTGTTGTACGCGCGGAAATTCGAATTTCGAGCTCCTGTTCCTATTGCGACGTTTCCACGCGACGGAAACGTCTGTCTGACTCGACTGAGTCAACGAGTGAAATTCCGCCGGACTTGTTTTGTCTGACGAGGAAGAACAAGAAGACAACAACGAAAAGTGAAATTATCGGTCCGGCGTCTTTACCAAAAATTAAAAATTACAAAGGCAGCGATACTACCTGAAAAAAAAGAAAAAAATGTAATCCGACGAGTAAAAATTAATCGTTGTATCGTAAAACTGTCGAATAAAAATAATCGTCATCTGGTGTATTTATTGTGCAATGAAATTCGTCAGCTGTCTTCATTTGCTCGCTCGACTGTTTGTACTGAAGATTCTGACTCCAAGAGTGTTAAATAAATGTTTGGAAAGCTCGATTATTGTGAGAAAGTCAGAAAAGAATGCTCTATATTTGTCCGCGGAAGTCCGAATTCCTTCCCCGAATCTTTCATCACGTAATTGCAATCAGCGTGGAATAATTAGCTGGGCGAATGACGCAGGGAGTCGGATAAAGGAAGCGGAGGTGGCGTCGAATATTCTGAGAACAACGACGAATTCTTCAATATACTTACATTATGTTTATTCATCTATGTACACAGGTGTTTTTTCTTTGCTTAATTTCTATGTTGCTAATTAGACAATTAAATTAACAGTTACCGGGTATAACTAATATCGAAATTTTGGGTCACACTTACCCAGCCGATTTATTTTCACATCGAGAGAGAGAAAAAATTGCAGGTCGTGCGTTTTTAATCTAAATTTGCAAGCGCACATGTATTTTGTTTTCCAAATTAAATTTGCTCCATCGCCCAAGCGGCTTAATTTTACTCGGCGGTATTTCAGTACCATCCAACGGGTGCGGACAATCGCGAAGCTACCGGTACTCGCGTCGTCCGCTTCGATCTTATTTAGAGTAGAGATGTAAAGAGTTTTTTTTTGTTTCTTTTTCAAAGATTTTTCGATTAGTTTTTCCGTCAGATCTCGGGTGTTTTCCGGGTTGTAAAAATATCGACGAAATCGCGCGCTATATCAGTTGCAGGTTGTACGTTTTAATCAGTCACGGTGTCGGCGAGACAGTCTGATTATCCATCAGGCTCGTCGAGTCGCGGACGATTGCCAAGTTGCTCGTCAGATTTTTCTGCCTTTATTTATTTATTTATTTCTCGTTAATAATAATTTCGTTTCGTTCTTTTCGAAGAGCATCGGAGTTACTCGTAAATAGTTTACACTTGATTATGTCATTGGACACTGATGAAACATCGCGAATTGACGGTGAAATGACAATTTCGTAGGTGTCGAAGAATAGAAAAAAGGATGATCGATTTTTTTTCTGAAAAATTATACCAATTATGTAACCAGGCGTGGGAATAGCGTGACAGATTTATCAGAGCGTCTAGAGATAAGGAGGCGCGGCTCTGTATCACAGAAATGCAAATTCGCTTCCATAATCAACCATTTCTCGCGATATAGCCGTTTTTTTGTTTAATTTACATCTTTTAATTATTTTTTCTTTTTTGAGCACAAGCAGTTCGTATAGTTTATAATCGACCGTATTCGAAGATTTGTGTTTCTTTTTTTTGTTTTGTATAACGCGAGATGAATGCTCGATGCACAAGGCACATTACGTTAGGCATATTATTATGTCGTTTAAACTCTCAAAAATTCGTGATAACATGGAAATAAAATATTCGTAGCGCGATTTTTATTACGTGATTAGTGCGTGGGTCTGCTATTATTATTATTATTAGCATTATTAATATTATTATTAAATAGCTGTTGCGCGAAACAGTCGTCACCGATCGATATATCATCGCTGCAATTTATTAATGCATTTGTCCTAACAATAATATAATATATATTTATAGTACACCGAATAAGTATACGTATCACAACGGCTCTCCTTATCTCTAGGCCGATTCGAATCTTCTTTTTTTCGAAACAGCCCAATCTGGAATTCCTTTTTTTTTTTTAATTTTCCGCTCGTCTACCGCGTAATTTTGTCTAAACACGATGAGACTAAAATTCAATCGACGTGTGAATTAATTTTTTTCGTACAATCGGCATCAACGAATCTACCGGGTGACAAGGAGAAAATGTTTTAAAAAGGAACGAAGGCCGTGGGCGCGTCCGGGTCAAGGGTCGCCGCGCGATAAACAGCGAACCGGAAGAGCAACAGGTGGTTCCCGCCGTTTCCGGCAGATGCTTCGGCGCTCATCGTCCGTAATTAAGTTTTTTTAATTTCGACGCTTCTTCAACTCCGATAAAATAAAAAATAATGCTTACCCTCGCGCGAACAAAGTAATTTTTTTTTGCACGGGACAACGAATACTGACAATTATTAACTTTAACGCCCAGTTAACTCGACCTCATTTAACACAGATCCCAAAAAAAAATTATCAAAAATCCTTTTTTTTTTAATGAATATACCAGATGTGACTTTCTACAGGTTCCACGATTAAAGCTCTTCGTGCTCCTCTATAGAAAAAAATCAACCTCCCCACAGTCGATTTATCTACAAGTGTAACGATAAAATTATCTAGTGTTCTACGAGTGTATCGACATTTTTTTCTTCTTTTTCCGACGCTCAGGAATAGAGACGGACTAGACGTGCAGATGATCGACGCTATCGTCGATCACGACGATCTCGACGGTGTCGTCGCTGAGCCGGGACACGAGGCACGTGTAACGCGGGACTCTGGGCTACGACGACGAGCGATGCGAGTCCTGGGGAAGACGATTGGCCTCGGCGACGCTGGACGAGCTGCCGCCGCCGCTGCCGCCGCCGCTGCTGGCGCGGCAGACTTTCCGCTTCTCGCCGGTCAACATGCGCTTCGTTATCTTGTAGGGTCTCAGGGCTTTGATGAGGGTCGTTCGGTCGTCCCGCCCCGTCTGCGTCGATCGCACTCGCGTTCTGTCGTCGCCCGACTGATCGTCCCAGTCGCGCTCCTGATTGTCCACCGGGGTGTCGTTTCGATTTCGATTCTCCTCTGGAAATGAACGTCACTTGACACCTACGGAGTGCAGTCTACTATTCTTTTTTTTTTCGTTGCGCGTTTCGCTTATCTTGAGTGCACCGGGACGTTGGGTGGTGAAAGCTGGCGATTTCAGGGCGAGTGGTATTTAAGGGACAGCGACTAATGCACTGAACTTAGTAATGTAATTAAGAAAAAAGAAATTTTTATTTAAAAAAAAAACAAAGAATTGTGGTGGGAGATGCTAAAAGCTCCAAAGACATTAAAGGATCTTGGGAGGTGAAAATCACCGATAAATATTGTGAATTATCCTACAATACTAATTTTTTAAATATAGGTATACAAAATAAAAGAATAATTAATTCCCGCCAGGCCGACATGCGACTCGTTTGATTAAAAAAAAATTCTACCAGTATCGACTCTATTGATTACTCTATCTAATAAATCTTCTAATAAAAAGGACAAAATGAAATAAAAATTATTTTCTCTGCAATTGCGATACCTTCAATGGTACCACCGAAAAATCCCTTGGACACGTTTTTTCCCTCGCTCTGGTCGACGCTCCCGTAAAGCTCAACGTTGTTGTTGCTCCTCATGATCTGCCCGGACTTGGCGAAACGCGCGGCGTTGAGATTGATCACCGGACTCTGATTGAATCCCTCGTTGCGCGCGCTCCTCGGGCTCGCGTTGTCCAGTATCAATTTCTCGGTGTCGCCGTCGCGCTCGTTCGCGTGATCCGTCGCGCTGCTGTTGTCCGATTTCTTCAGTATCGACTTTGACACCCGCTGACGATGCTCGATCTGCGGCTGCTGCTGCTGCTGTTGCTGCTGTTGCGCCGTGCTGTCTATCGAATCGGCGGATATCGAGAGTTTATTATTTCCCGTTCGGGTCGGCGTGTTAGCACCTGAAATAATATTATTGAGGAAACACACAGATCTCTCGTCTCGCTCCTCCGTCGCTAGTTTCGCAAATTGAGAAAAAAAATGACCAACGAAAAGTTGCTTCAAGGAAAAAAAAATATCTCGTCTCCGGGAATCAAAGGGGAATAAAAATTCCGGATTGAGCCGCATGGAAACGAGCTTTTTTTGCGTCCACAAATCAATTTTTTGTTGAATTATAAAATAATTATAGCACCACCCGGTGAACATAGTTGAAAACAAAATTCTTAAACAAACAGGAATATCTTAAACGATAAAATTAGAAAAACGATACGCACGTAAGTCGCGACGATTTTTCGAGAAAGGGTTGAACGGACCAATGAACACTGTCAAAAAAGTGAAAAGAAAATAAAGCTTTGACTCTTGTTTTATTTTTCTTTTGGTATTATTTTTTTTTTTTTCTTTTTTTCGTTTCGATAGCCCGAAGATCGCGGGCCGCGGTGGAAGCAGTTCGATGCGACCGCGCGATCCGGGGTCGGTGAGCGACGAGAGAAAAAGGTAAATCATTATATGAAACTCATTCGGTACAAACATTCTTATCGCTCTTAACAGTAGTAAATTGTGCCTTAACGAGACGCTAAGATAGAGATTCGTGAGCGAATTTGCGAGGACTCGAATAATCAAACGAACATCCGTCTCTCTGGTTCTCCCGTGTTCGTCGCACGGGAGATGTATACATTTTCATTTTGTTAATTTAATTAATTTAACATACGATTATCAGACCCGACTCTCGCACCTTTGCCTCGTTGTCTTTCAGCGACGCTTGGACTCGAAGATAAAAAAATAAATTATAATCATTCGTATTTACAGGAGTTCGAGTGTCGTTGCGGAAATCATATTCGCAAATATATCCTGCGCGACTATATATATATTCATATATTTATTTAAAAAATTTGAAAACGCGAGTGCAAGCAGCAAGCTCGGTAATCGATGGATTCGTTGACGACGAGCACGGAGGAAATATCGTGGCATACGAGACCGCAACAAACATCGGTAATAAATAATCAACGCACTATATAAACGAGCTAGCTCTGTTTTTTTTTTCGTATCGTTGCGAACTACGTTGCGTGCACAACTATGTGTAACTGCATTTTTTTTCTACAATACAACTCAGCGTTTCGTTCTGTATCTTTTTTCTTTCTTTTACCTCCTCTCCATTTACTCGTCACGTGACGCTAATCGAGTGTGAGAGATAACAAGTTTCAATGACAAAAATTTACATATATACATAATTTGCAAAGTGACTCCCGATGCGTCTATACATAATATCGTCTCCCCATTTCGCCTGTGTTTTCCTTTCTATCTACGTCTCTTGCGTGGTGTTGCACTAACAAAGCACGGCCTAGTCGCCGGTGGTGAGAGTTGTAACCGCTAATAACAACTACTGTACATTCGCAACAAGGTACTTGGTGTGGTATGAGCCCTGCGCGCGAATCCCCCCAGAGCGGGGCTCTCGCGTCGACGACCGATTTGTCGTCGCGTGGGCCGCGTGACGCGCGTGTGGGTGCAGCCGCGTTGCAGGCAATAATGAGAAAAAGAAAGAAAAAAAAAGAGAAAGGAAAAAAAAAACGCATCCCCGATGGAACTCGTCTAATTAATTTCTAATTAATTTCTCGCGCTGTCCGCGTGCCGCCAGCGTCAACGACACCGTCGACGTTATCCGAGACTCGGACAGCGCGGAAATTGGCGAGCAACAAAAAATAACTAATTCAAATAACAATCCAAAATGAATGAATCCCAGCCGCAGTCACATATAAAAATTACTCGCGAAACTAGCGTACAATTAATTAAATTTCTACGTTGGACGATTTTTTTCTTTCTTACGTTTTTTTTTTTCGCTAATAATTTCATCCCCCGCGATTCAACAATCAAGCCTGCGACCCGGGGATCAATGATATGTAAGGTCGAGTCGCACTAATTGCTATACAAGTCGTATGTACAATGAAGATTCTTGCGGTGATGTCCTACGGCTACAGCGTGATATCTCGGTACAATGTCGCAGTGTCACAATGTCAACTAGTGTACAAACTATCGAATCGTGAGTGTCTTTTTGTTGTTGTTGTTGCTGTTGTTTGGGGTTTTTGCAAACTGCGTGTTCGTGTGTGAATTTTGCGCGTGCGGTAGCGGCGCAAGCACGGCGCGAATAATTGCCAACGTTTACGTTCATAATTTACCGGTGTACTGCTTAGAACCGCTAAGATTGCCGAACTGATGGTGGTTTATGACGCGCGCCGCGGTGGCGATCGCGCTCGCCGTCGACGTCGCCGGATGACTCTGGCTCGTCGTCGTCGTCGACGTCGTCGTCGTCGAGGAACGTCCAGAGCGGGCGCCGGTTTCGCAGTGATTGTTGTTGTCCTCGGTGCTGCCGGCGTTCGAGGCTATCGGCGACAGCTGACCCAGCAGCGAGGGCTCCTGCTCCGTTATCACTTGTCTCCTCAGGCCGCCGCTCTGAAAAATTGATAAATAATATATCAATTAATTGTCTGATTAAATGTTGCTAATTTTCTTATTTCTTATTTATTTTTTAGTTATGTTCTCTAAAAAAAGTTACATTTCATCTCACAAATCCAATCTACTCTACGACAATAAAAGCTTGCAGGTGCAGTTTCTTGTAAACGTCACAATATCTCCAAACTCAATTTCTAACAAATATTTATTTCTAAAAAAGGGTTGTAACCAATGTTTTTAGGGGTAGAATATGCGACATGAGAACGATGGTATAGGTTAAAAGTCGATATTGTGAAAAAAAAAATTCGTGACCCCGATTTGGGCGGTTTTCGGCCCGGCGGCCAGATCTACGATTTCTGCCAAGAAAAACGACAAATTTCTTTTTTTTTTTTTTCAAAAGTAACTGAACAAGTAACTGAAAAATCCAATTAAATCCTATTAGAACAGATTATTCTTTAATCGAAATTTTGCCCATTTTATCGGTTTCTATATGTTTTAATCGGAATTTCTAAGCAGAGGATTCACGTACCTTCTGCAGCCGTGTTTTCTTGTGCTTCGGCAGAGTCTCGACGACGCCGACGATTTTGCCAGCGTCGCCACCGCCGAGATCGAGGCCCCTGAGCGACTCGGCGCTGGGCGAAACGTCGATCGCCGCCCGGGTCGCCGGCCGCTGCTGCTCCAGGTCGCCGGAGGTCGAGCGCTTGACGCGCACCTTGCCGCACTTGTCGGTGCCCTCGAGGGGATTCACGTAGAGATTGTTGCCGTCCGGGTCGCCGTCGGTGAGATCCGGCTGCGAGTGAAACGAGTGAGTCTGGCAGCTGGCGTACGTGTCCGAGCTGTCGACGCTGCCGCGATCGGCGTACGTCGCGGTTCTCGTGTACACGACCGTCGACTCGATCGCTCGCACCGGCGACGGCACCGCCGCCGTCGCCGCGCACAGCTCGGGCTTGTACGCGTCCGCGTAAGCGTCCGCCGCGGCGTAAAGCTCGGCGGCGTAGTCGCCGTAACCGTAGCTCGTGTCTACGCTGCTCTCGCGCATCGAGCGCAACTCCTGGCACACGGGATTCCGAAAGTCGCTCGTCGCGAGCGGCATTATGTTCTCGGCGTCGCGGTACTCCTTGTACTCCTGGAACGGACAGACGGCAACGATTAGTAAACGCGAAAATATTATCTTTAGTCATGTAAGAATAGAGAAATTGGAAATTGTATTTTTACTTCTATGACTAATTTTCTATGTGCTAGTTGTGTGTTTTCTAGTGGCTGACGCGACAGTGGGAAAATTAGTGTCAAATAAATAATTACAAGTTGAGTTGAGAATTTGTGAAGGATTTATTTTGAGATTCGTTTTTGCATTTTTAAAGAGATTTTGCATTGAAGACAACGGGAGAGATTTGTGAGGGCTAAAATGATTTCAATGATTTTTTGGAGAAAGTGCAACACTTATTTGCCCAAGTGCGTCAGCCTTGACTTATGGCTACAAATATTCGAGACGGTTTTGACTTTTCAGTGCACTTATTGTATCTTCGGTACTGTAGAAATTGATTCACATCTATAGATTTTTATTTTTGGTGCATTATTCTTGGCTGATATTCGTGCTGGAAACTCGATCCGATTACCTGCGGAATCTTCGTCGCACCGTGATTATTTCGCGAAAAATCCCGGTTAGCACTCTGCGAAACTCAGAAAACTCATTTGCAAGCCGCGCGACGCCGGTGACTTAGGCTCAGCGGGCGTCGCGTTAAGTAAGTAAAAAAACGCGATAAGTAAAGTGTAAACGACACTTACCGGTGACAACCGCGTGACATTCGACTCGCAAAGCGCACTTTTGATTTTAAACCTAATTTTATTAAAGTTACGGATGACATTTTTTTTATTATTCGACGTGGATGACCAAAGCTTGAATGACGAAAGTGTTTTCGCACCTTCGCGACAGGTCGATTTTTTTTTCATTATTGCAGATGCTACAAATGCATTTTTTAATTTCAGTTTTGACAATTCAAAATAAAGTCGATTGTTATCACTACTGCAGATGCTTCAAGTGCATTTTTTTTAGTTTTAACTTTTACACTCAATTATCAACGTCAAATGAATTTCCAATAATCGAATGACTCATGGATGATCAAAGCTCGAACGACAAAAGCTCTTTGTACCTTCGTCACTGTCGATAAGTCGATTATTATGAATTGTTATTTTGGATGCATCAAGATTTTTTTTTGCGGTCACATCGACACTTTTAGTTCTACAACTTATGATTAGTGCTCGGTGAGACGTCTACTTTTTCAATGAACGAACATCGTGCTCGCCTCGTCGGCGGTGTACGCGAAATTTACGACACGCGAGGGCAATTTAAACTTTGACAAGTTCCTCGCGCGCGATAAGCCGACAAAAAAATTCGCCGACGAGCTAGGAATCGACGGCCAAAAAGCGCCGCCCGGAATTTATCTGTGACGGATCACGCGACGCGTACACCGACGCCGAGTACGTTTAAAGTTATAATGTTAGGTGGGTTTTGGTAAATACCTTCGTGGTACAAAAGCAACACTCGAATTCACTAGGCAATTCATCGATTTTCTCGAATTTTCTGCCGTCTTTTTTCTCTTCATCCTATAATGTTACACATCATCGTATATTCCTGTGTTCTCAGTCGTTTTATTTTATTTTTTCACTTTCCCGTCGGAGGCGTCGAAGCATTTCCCTTGCATTTTTTTCTGTTTTTTTTTTTTTTTTTTTTTTTTTTTCCAGTCGATTCGCAGAGAGGAAACGGTTTTTGCGTTCGAGAAATGTTTCGGACGCTCCGAGTCGGGTTAAATCGAACGAAACGACACTACAAGCGTGATACACACGATCGTGTGCGCGTGGAGTCACATCGAGGTGTCTAGTGATGTACATCGAACTGTCTTCCGGGGAGCCTGAGAGACGTTTTTTTTTTGTGCGTGTCAAGTCGTCGGTGTCGCCAGCAGCAGCCACAGCGTTTCGCACGTCGTTCATGCGACTCGTCAACATTTTTTTTTTTTTTGGAAGAAGGTGCCACTTTGTGTACGAAATATCGTTTAATTTTTGTTTCCAACGTGCTCGCGTACTTACCCAATCGTTCGCGTTAACACATATGAAAAGAAAATAAATAAATCAATGCATTCTCAATTCCATTTCGTTCCTTCTAATAAAATTACCCTATTCTCGTCTACGAATCTACAGCATTATTACAAATATAGTGTAGAGTTAAAAAAAAGTAAAATTCTAAGATAAATGTAATAATCTTAAGGGTGGAATGAACACAGAAACAATAAAAAATAAACAAACAGCGTGAAATGGAAAAAGAATCATTTATTGAACGTGTCTTTTTTTTGGTTTTTTTTTTTACAAATTAGCCCGAACTTATTCAGCTTCTGCGTTGCTGCGATTGTGTAATTCTATATACTGGCTCTGTTCCGTATATATATATATACTTTTTATTTATATATATAATAATAATATTGGCGTGCGTTTATGCGGAATGTCTTGTCATTTACTTAGCCGCTTCGCAGTGACGGTAACTTCCTCTCTCCCTCTCGCCCTTTTTCCACCCCTCTCTCACTCGCCCTCTCGCTCTCTCGCCCACTTTTGGGCTCTCGAACCCCTCCGCGAAGTTTTCCCTCGAAACAAAAACACACGTTTTTTTTCTCTTTTCTCGCCAACTCTCCGTCATTCCGCCTTGCTAACGGGGGGGCAATCCACGTCTCACGTCTGTACATTGCGTAAATCAGGCAGCCATTGTCTGGAAAAACAGCGACGAAAATCTTTGAACACACAGAGTTCCTCGACGCTCCTGCTAAATGCTTTTATTGTATTTTAATTTTATTGATTTTTTTTCAAATTTTTTGCAATGCTAATGAAGCGCCAGCGCAAATTCGAGATTCGTGAAATTTGAGGATGTTCATACCCGAACCCTATTTCGTTTTTTTTTTTTTAATTTTTTAATTGTCACTTTTGAGATAATCAAATGACTCGTCTTTGGTGTTGTAATAACGGGAAAAAACTCTCGTACCATCGGTTTATCACGGGCTCCTCGAACACGTCCATCCGTCTACAACGGTATTTAGCAACTTTTTTTCGGGGGGCACGCTAAACGGACCCTCGCGCGCGGGGGGGATCAGTCGTCACCCTAAGCCCGACCCTTGAGATACTCTCTACTGACGTCAAATCGATTAACAATAATCTGAAATTAAATATATATGTAATACCGTCGAGTCTGCCAGTCGGAGGACACAAGAGAAGACAGTGGGAAACGGGACATTTCGAACATCAAGTATTTTATCCGTCTTGTTTTTTTTTTTTTTTTTTCTATATTTTTTTTAAATCAAGCAACAGTTTCGAAAGCTAATCCAACGGGCTATTGGAGAGAGAGAAAAACGAAGCAGCGGTGCAGGCAACATCAAAGCTACTCGGGAGCAAACGACCGTTTTTCTTGTTTTTCTTTTTTTTTTTTTTTTCTTCACCGGAGCGACATTGTTGCGAGAAGAGCTGCCTCGTGAATCTCGTGGCCGAGCGGAAGGGGGAAACTCTAAAACGCTCTCGCGTTGCTCTATTTATTTATAAACACACCCGGTCGGACGTGGTGGAAACTAAGCTCGACGCGCTTCGACGCTACGAAACTCTAACAGTCGGGCCATCCATAAATCTCTCGGCTAAACACAGTAACCATCGTCTATGCTCCTAATTGATCGTCTGTTCTCAGGGCGGGGGAGGAAACAGCTACTTTAATCGTCTACTCGTTACTCTCTACTTTGTGACTCTTCTAGGGTAATCGCTAGGTGTGTGAGTGGTCTGAATGAAATCCGATAATCACATTGATCCGGTGTTGCAGTTTCGAGATGGACGATGCAATGCAGAGTAACCCGATTGCCTATCTTGCGAAATTTATTTTTTTCTTCGTTCTTTTTTTTCTTATTTTTCGTTCGAGAGAGAAAAAAACCAAAAGCTTGAACACACAACGTCGCTGCAAAGTGGCACATTCTAACAAGAGAAAGACACGACAGAGATAGTAAGAAGAACTTGGCGTGCAAGCGAAACGGAATTTGGCACGTTCCTTCGGCGAACGACACAGCACTCGCGTTTGCCCGAAATCGTTGGACACATCGATTGAAACTTCTCTTCTCGTTTCTTTTCATTTTTTTTATTGCAGTGGACAAGATTTAATAGCGATTGAGATTTTTTTACTCGTTGACGTGTTATCTGCTGCTAGTCGTTTTCGCGCAATCAGAGGCAAGGATTTTGGACAGATATACAATCAGTGAGACGTAACAGTACGATTGATGATCGATTACGCTAGAACTCGACGGACTAGTCTTTCGGGCTCCTCAAATTTCCAGACTACTCGTGTACTGTAATTACTATGTGACTATGCAAAGCCGATTAAATCCTTCGCTACAAGCACTGCACTACGGTTGACTAATTTTGCTCTTCGAAAATTGTACACACGTCGACATGATAACGTTTGAGATTGTGAATGGAGAACAAGAAAATAAAAAACGAAACGAATAAATGTCGAGAGCAACGATGACGCGATGCGTTATTTGTGTGAAAATGTATCGTACAATTTTTTGGTGCACGCGAAAACGATTCAGCGTTCTGCTGCATTGTTATTTTTTTTTAGTCTTAGTTTTAGCCGACAATGAGAGTTAATTACCATTCTAAGTAGCTGTCAGTATGCCAAGTGAAAAGTGTTATATCGTCGTCTCCCCGCCGTACACGCGGCTCTAATCACTGATCTCGAAGGCGGAGAGACCGTTTCCCGGCTCTTCGTGTCTGTCGCTGAGTCTTAGCGTTTTTTTTTCGGACCGTTTCTACGTGCTCGCGGTGCGATTGCCGAATTCTATAGTACCTCGCCGAGAAAGTTGGACGATTTGTAACAAAGCTGAATGAAAAATATAACACGACTGTTTTACCGACTCCGGCAAAGTGCGACCATTACGCGAGAAATTGGAAACAAGTCGATAAAAAAAAGTGATAGGCGCCTCGAGACGTGAAACTCGCAAAGTGCGTCCTCGATGCTACCGCGTAAAAGTCACCGTCCCCGGGAGAATTTGCGTTTTACTGCGCGGAAATAAAACCGAAAGGGCTAATAAAAACGACAATTTTCCTTCATAGCTTTTTTTATAACAGCGAACAAAAACCGTCTGCATATTTTCGCGGCGACTCTTGAAAAAATTAAATCTAAACCGTGACGTATTTACAAAACTGATAAATAACAAAAAAAAAGAATATAAAAAATAAAACTCGCGTAACAACTGTTTCCTCGGCTGCCACTGAAGTGTTCGAATCTCGCGCGACTGCGTACAAATCGCCGGTGCAAATCCGCTCGTGTACAGTGTGTGTGTGTGTCTCTCTGTGTGTACCGCGTGTGTTCGACAACGGATTCCAATGCGCGCAGCCGTCGGCGCGACAATTACACTATCGGCCCCCGGTACAATTAGGTTTGAACCTGGAAAAAAAAAAAATTGCAGCCATTTTTAACGAGAACGAGTCGCGCGGGAGAACAAACGGGAGACGGAAGAGTCTCTTGCCGCGAACCGAAAGAGCCACTTTTAAAAAATATCATTAATTATATTGGCTTCACCCCGACGGCTACGCCGGAAAATACGACTCTAAGGAATCAACAAAAAAACTGTCAGTGACACCGAACGAATAAAAAAAAAAACACAAAGTAACATCAAACATTATCATATCCATCGTCACAATCCAAAACTCCGTGTGTACAGTGTAAAACGTTTACAATTCGACTTCTAGACAAGTCGCGTGTCCTCCGCTAAAATCTACGTGTCCAGCAAGCAGCTTTTCGACCGGCGACCGCGTCGCGTCGCACACGCTTCCCGCAAAACTCCCAAGTGCAAACCCCAAAGTGCAGGGTCAGCGCGATTGCAATTTCTGCAGGGATGGGGGGGTGGTAACAAATCCCCAGTGGCCCCGGTGACACACAGGGCAGGAGGAATCGATACTCGCGGTGCGGCCAGAAGCGAGGCGATAATCTCGCCGGGTCATTTATCAACCCCTTGCGTACACCGGGGAAAATTACAGTCGCGTGTGCGACGCGACTAAATCAAGAGGTCCGCGCGAAACTCAATCGATTTCTGTTAGTATTTCAGAGAGAGAGTGAGAGACAGAGACAGAGAGAGAGAGAGTCAGATACACAGACAGACAGATAGACAGACGGAAAAAGATCCATAGATCTCTAGAGACGGTAAAACAGAAATCGTGAGCGCGACTTGGGGGTGGACGAGGAGACTTACGCTGGGCGTGGTGTTCCCGTGATTCGAGTGCTGGGCCGGCAGCTCGTCGTGGAAGTAATCGTCGTTCTGACTGCCCGGTATCGTTTGGGCGAAATCGAGAAGACGACGGTTCGGACTGTCCGGCGTGGCCGGCACGTCGCCCGGTATCGCCGGGAACGACGACGAGGCGCTGCGACGGTGTCGCGACAGGCTGTAGTGCTCGTAGTTGCGATAACATCCGGGACCGGTTTGGGCGGGTCCGCGTCCGCATGCCGATTCCCCCTCGGTACTGTTTCCGTCCACCCCGGACATGTTGTGACCTAAAAACGGTTATGGATCATTAGCAAAAACAGACGCATCGTGTCGCGGGTCACCAATTTCTTGTCTTGGCGCTCACATGAAAATTCACGAATTGCCGGTGTGTTACTAGGGTGACGAAAAAAAATAAATAAAAAAAAAAATAGGCGGAGAGCACAGCGTTAAAATTGCAGGGTGTAGCGGACAGGTTTGCAAAAAGAGGTCAGACACAAAGCGAGGTGACAACGACTCCGGTTCGTCTCGGTGAGTGTTCACTCGTGGCTCGCGTGCGACTGCGAGTGAACATTGGCATTGCGAATTCAAGGCGGACGGCCTGGCAGCTTATTTTTTTATACGTGGAAGCGAAAAGCTGTTTCTTTTTTTCTCGATAACTCGACTGTGCCGTCGACAGCGACAGCGTGAAAAAAAAAATACAAAAAATGGTATTGCAAGGTCAGCTGTATTACATACTCGCCAGGCTATCTCGTTGTTATAACGTTCGACAGTGAGAAAGTATTAAAAAAAAAAGGAATAAAAAAAAATTACACCTTCAGCGGGACATTGTTAGTGGATGACGATGTTGGCGAGGGAGAAATGTCACGACGGGTGGGCGGCGGGACGGGAGAATATAAACAGGCACCACAGACACATGGGGATCGTCGATGAGAGATGTCCGTCCGACTGGACGCCGGTCGCGACTACTGCGAGACCGTCGAGCGGACGCAGCGCGCTGTCCGCTCGCACGTGCGTTCGTACTACTTGACTTTAGCACCGTTTGGTGCACAGCGAGCAGTAGCGTCGAGTCTCCCGCTAGCGAGAAACCGACGACGATGGTTATGAAGATGACGACGATGACGATGAGTCGATTGAAGACAATTATAATGATGATTGTATGAATTGGACAGAGATATAGATATTTATATAGATATAATAAAGATATGTTTTTACGATGAGGATGGTAATAAAAAAAAAACAGAGCGTGTGGGTGATGATGAGAAAAAAAAAATTGGCTCAGTGGCTTTCTTACCCGTGTCGACGATCACGTCGATGAGATCCATGCTCTTGGCGAAAGCGTCCCTTAGATTGATATGGTGGAACGAAACAATGCTGCCCTCGCGCTTGGCGCGCTCGAGGGCCTCCCGGCGCTTGAGCGCCTTCTCGCGTCTCATCTGATTTTTGTAGAACTCGGCGAAGTTATTGACGATAATGGGAATGGGCAACGCAATTACCAGGACACCACATATACAACACACGCTGCCGATGACCTTGCCGAGGGGCGTCGTAGGATAAATGTCTCCGTAACCTACGGTCGTCATAGTGATCCCGGCCCACCAAAACGTCTCCGGAATGCTTATGAATTTCGTCCCGGGCTCCTCCTTCTCCGCGAAGTACGCGAGGCTCGAGAATATCAGCACGCCCATCGCGAGAAACAGCATCAGCAGCCCGAGCTCCTTGTACGAATTGCGAAGTGTGAAACCGAGACTCTGTAGTCCGGTCGAGTGACGCGCGAGCTTCAGGATACGGAGTATTCGCATTATACGAAAGATCTGTACGACCCGGCGCACGTCCTGAAACTGATCGGTCGCGTTTTTGTTCGTCTCGACGAGAAACAGGGACACGAAGTACGGCAGAATCGCGAGCAGATCAATGACGTTCAGACCGCCCTTGAAGAACTTCCACTTGTCGGGCGACGCGCTGAACCGCAGCACGTACTCGAGGGTGAACCACGTGATGCAAACCGCCTCCACCATCGCGAGCTGCGGATTATCTTGAAAGTTTCCCTTTTCATCGTTCACTTGCATACTAGGAATGGTGTTGAGAGTAAGTGCAATCGTCGATAGCACAATAAAGAGTATCGATATCACAGCTATCACCTGGAAATTCACGTAATTCAAACAAATATTCCATCAGCTTTATGAATTTTTTTTTTTCGTTGTTTTTTTGGATTTTTGGTTTTTGTTTTTGTTACGTTCATATTGTACTATTGGGCACTCTCTCTGACATTTCCCCAACATTTTTTTTTAGCGGGACTCTAAGGCTTAAAAGAATATGTCACCCGAGCTTTCTACTTGAGCGAACTGAAGATTCGTGGATTTTGGCACTATTGTTTGCGGGAATTTTGCGCGCTAGATAAATGAAAATAAATGTAGATGTGGAATAAAAGAAATTGCTTTTAGGAATTTTAGAAAATCGAATTCTACGGCGGTCATTGAATTTACGAAAATACTGGAAATCATATTGAAAAAAATTCGTTTGTAAATTCTATATCTTTAGAGCTGTTGACTAGAAAAATAAATGACTAAGAAGCAGGTGGCATATTCTCTTAAAGATCGATAAATCATTCTCTTGTCTGGCTCTGATTATGCTTTTGCTCTCTTAGTGGATATTGGACACTTCCCATTATGTCTTTGCAACTGCAGTCGTTAGACTTTTTATCGTATCTAAACAATAAAAATGGAAAACAATTCTCTTTCTCCTCAGTCTCGCTGTTTTTTTTATTCGCATCACAGTTAAATCGACGCGATCGAAGACGTTCGTGTGGTTGGGTCACCTCTTTAGTGGGTCTGAGCCACTGTGTTAATATTTCTTTTTCGAGATATCGTCTAACGTTAGTTGACCGACGTGGTTCGTCGGTGTGTCGAGCGCGACCACGCGACGACAACGAGATTTTTTACGTCCCACATCGTCGCGAGGTCGCGTTCGCGGCACGAGAAACAGGCAAATTATTTTTTGTTTTCGTAGTCTCGAGAACGTAGTATTTTTTCTACGACCACCTCGTCCCTCCTCGCGAACCCCGTGAACCGCGAATTTTCCGGATGCTTCGAAGAGCGTCGCGTTCTTGCGTATCACCTTAACGCCTCACGGTATTCACTTCTTCATCGCTAACACAGCGGATACGAAAAATACAATGAATTCCTTCCAAATATTTGTAACAAATCAAACAAATATACTGCGCGTCGAGACGATCGGCCCGGATCGCCTCGACCAATCGCAACGCTGCTGAATAAAGGCGCGTGAATGTCTACCATGTAAGCGTTAAAAGCAATACACAGCTGGACCAACATTATTCATACAGTCGCCGAGCCCCGAACGAAAAAAAAATTGTAATAAAATTTACGAAAATAAAACGTATATCAAATGTAATAATAATCGCAATGATCAACAGTATATTCAAAGCATATCGAGACAGTAATTTGCGGTAGCGATATCGAGTATACAGAATGCGTCTACACTGAGAGAAAAATTGGTAACGATTTTATTTTTTATTCATTTTTTATAAATACTTGTAGCTGAATCTACGATGATTTTCATGACGACAAGTTGAATGCAATTCGTGATGCAGTGAATATTTTTTCTCAGTGTATCTGGAAGGCACAGCTCACCCGCGGAGCGTAGGCACAACGACGCGATTTTTTGGTGCCGCCATGTAATTTAAAAAAAAAACAAGAAACATTAAATTGCCAATTGCGAAATAAAAATTGCGAGGTGCGGATAATTTACACGAGAGTAACGCGTTTCCGAGTGAAAAAAAGTGAAATTTGTACAACGATCGCAAGAGTGTGCTTCTTTTTCTTCTTTCCTCGAACCGAGAATACGAAATTAAAAGGGAGCGTTCATCCTTCGATGAATAATCTTGGACGGAACGAAACAACTCTTGCCGAAGCCCGTGGCGATTTTCGCGTCGTTGCCGAACCGACACACGCATCCTCATCGTCACATTCATTCCCACTCGTCTCCCATTTCGTCGGGGATCACCGAGATCGTGGTGTGAAATTGGCCACTGAGTAACCTGGATTGTTTATAATTGACTCCAATGATTTACTTGAGATTCGCAACGCTTCACATTTCATAAATTCGCCTGAACAATTATGTAAGAAAAAAAATTAAATATTTTTTTTTTAATTGACAAAATTTCACAACTCGATCCACGTGTTTGCTCGTCGTGCGTGTCCCAAGGGTCACCGAGCTCCGATCTGGACCACCCACTCGACCTCTAAGGGCAGTGTCCGACGAGGGAGAAGAAGTGAATTATCTCTCGTCGAGATAAATCGAAAAATTGCCGCCGATCCGTCAGCTCGAGGGCCAACAACCCTGAAGGATCTTTTAGGCTCAATCGAGGCACCGATCTCTCGTCCGCAAGACGGCCACGTCCGCGCAAACACGTCGGTCCGTCCGTCGGGAAACTTGGGGGGTGTCGTCGCGGCGTTGTTTCTCCTTCCTCAAGTCCGCGACTTGAATTGTCTTCTTCGCGTGACTCGAGCGCGGGGGAAAAAGCGTCAAACGAAATGCCAGACCGGCGGCGGATTCCGAGACGGAGCAACAGTGAGAGCGCCCGAGTTGAAAAGTGCTCGAGTCCGAGTAGCAGCAGCGGCGGCGGCGGCAGGCGAACTCGGGCGATAAGTGAGCGCCGGAGTGTGCTTCTCGTCGCTCGAGTGCGCGGCCCTCTCGTCGTCCCCGCTGTGCATTCTCGCGCCCGCATTTTTTTCCTCTCTCGCCGACTCTCTCCGTTCTTTTCGCACGCCTTCTCGGCCGGTCTGCAAAGAACAAGCGCAACGAATGAAGCGGAATACATCGCATGAGGAAAAATATTCACTTTTCCCCCGGACAACGAAAAGTCAATAAAACACGAAAGCTCCGATTCTGCGATTGGCAACAAAAAAAAAAATTGGAAGAATATTTAAAAAAAAATACAAAGTATACCGCAGGTCGTCGTCGTCGTCTTTTCACACACAAACACACCGACAATGTCCTCTCAAGGCCCCGTTCCGCGCGATATGAATAGCCACACGTATCTCGGTCTCTATAAAAAAAAATGTAAATCATCATCCCTTACATTAATTATTATTCTAGTAAGCAATTGGAAAAGTCTTATCTCTAATTGTGCTTTCTAGTTAGAGTAAAATCAACGTGACAGAATCTCGCCAGGATTCATGTTTGAAGCTGGTAGCAAATATTTTGCATCTTTTTTTTTTTGCCAGAATATAAAAAATTCGCAGAAGTGTATGATACACCTTTCCCGACGATTTGTAAAATTTGGTGCATCGTAAAATTATGGTGAGTAAAAAAGATCAGCGACAGGCTCGAGCGACCCGACCGGTCGCTCGCTCATGAAATACATGTGACTACTGTTTGCGGGGAGCGGTGTCGAGAAAGGACCTACGTGATACCTGGTAATCGCGTGTAAACCCTCCCATTATCATCGGGATGATACAGTGAACAATTCACGTTACTTGCGTCTCACTTATTTTTTTCGCTTCGTTTCGTTTTTGGGAACAAAAACGCTCGTCTCTCTCGCTCGCTTTTTCTCTCGGTAAATAGCGTTACATGAAAAACTAGAAAAAGCTAGATTATACATGTATACAGATAGTAACTCGGGGCGTAGGTTACACCACCTAGAAATAAAGTATATAATATATTACAAACGGCGACATACATTACAAAATTCAGCGTACACGCACAGAGCTTGAATTGATCGCAATATCGAAAATGCCAATTGAGCTGAGATTTTAATTGCCTCAAAAATTGTGTAACTTTAATTTTACAACTGTTTTAAAAAATTGGAAAACAACATTATTTTTAAAAAATTACATTTTCCTTTAACAATTAATTTCCTTGCGAATTTGATTGCGCCAATCTTGCTCTGTGCGTGTAAGAGCACAAAGATATATGAAAAATGAACCTTTCAATGTTCTGCCAAGCCTCATCCGTTCGTAAATACATCACTGTAACACAAAAAATCTCAGCATCGTCGCCGAGACATTTAGTCATGCGTGAACGTAGCTACGAACGTGTGAAATATATGCTGAATGTGTATTGTGCGTGTCTGTGTGTGTGTGTATTTTTTCCAAGTGCCAAAGTGTGAGGTGTGTGTTTGTGTAAAGTGCGTAAAACAATTGCGTTACGGTGTGTAAAGATTACTGCGGAAAAAATCGAGAGTTACCGAGTGCGGCGTTGAAACTTTGACGGTAACGAGGAACGCGACGTGTGGAGCTTTGCTTTAGCCTTTTTTTCAGCACGAATACAGTGGACGCTCAAGCCAGGGAAATAAAATATATACGACAATGCGATGCATTGCCGAGCGATAAATTTGCCGCGAAGGTTCGGCGAACTTTCGTCGCGAAACAAGTTTCAGTCGCGGAAAAGTCTCGTGTTTTTATTGCTTCGCGGCTCGCGGTCACGCTTTGCGTGTGTCCGTCTGCTTCCCTCGCATTTCCTGCGGCGGCCGTCGGTCGTCGATGAACTTGAATGAAAAAAAAATGCAGGCAGCGAGGAATCACCGGGGTGTCGTTTCGGCCTTCGTGACACACGCGGATATTGAACCGCGGGAGTCGCCGGGGCGCTCGACGACGAGTCCGTCGCACCGAAGTTCGCGTTCCGCATTCTCTACGACCGGTGTCGATGTCCCGAGGCAATAAAAACACGTGCAGCGGGTATTCTCCTCCGATTGCGCAACTCTATTCCGAGTCCGTCGGACAATTCTTGCAATCAACTAGATTTTACCGTTTTTAGAACTTTAGCTACATGTTCATCTACTATACAAAAAAGTTTTATCTCTCTTTTAAAAAGTTCGTGAGCAACCACTGTTGTCCATTTATTAGGCCTCTGATTATTGGTCGTTGGGAAACCGGCAGCTCGTTGTCTAATAACACGACATTTGGCACTTTGTCAGAAAAAAAATTGATTTTTGCATTTTTCTCCTCGAATTTTTTATTTTTCGAGCAAAAACCCGTCATTTTTTTCATCAGCGGGAAATTTCCAATAGGATAAGGTTTTAAAAATTCGTTAAATCAAAAACAACAATTTTCGCAAAAAACGCAAGGGGTACCCCTTCAAAAAATTTGCGATTTTTAAGGGTCAACTTTAAAAATCTGCAGGAAATCGAAAAATTGAGATATTGCGTTCCGCCTCGCGGCATTCTCTTCGTTGAAGTGTCTTCTTTCGAATGCAAAAAGAAAATCTAGATTCTATCGATCCAAAAAAAAATTACATCGATTTTAGTAAAGTGTCAAAATTCGAAAAAAGGAAAAAATCGTTTTTCGCGTTTTTCTCCTCGAATTTTCGATTTTTCGAGCAAACACCCATTATTTTTGGAATCAGCGGAAAATTCCCCATCGGATAGGGTTTTTAAACTTTGCGAAATAGAACATTTTTTTATTCGCAAAAAAAACGCGAGGGGAATTGACAAGCAAATGCCACATAGCAGGCGGCAGCGGTGGCGGTGAAAAGAGAACAAGTGGGTGAAACGCGAACGAGGAGGAATTAACTGCCGCGGTGGCGCCGGGAGTCGGAAGCGACGGGAGGCGCGTCGAACGGATACGGAACTTTTACTACTTTCACCCGCTCGGCCGGGTGGCAATCGCGCACCGCGAGTATAGCGAGAGACCCGGTTTCGCGTTTCGCGTGGGGAGGCTCCGCGCGCATACAACACAATGCCCATGCTGACTCTTATCACTGCGAGTCAGCCGCCGCCGTCGGTGAATGAGACCCGTCTGACAAATTACGTACCGATACTACTGGGGCGTTTTTCTTCGCCTCGCTCGTCGCATTCGTCGGCAAATTTATCGCTCGCATTGTCCACTTTTTGTACATTACGAATATATAATATGTATAACGCTATATATTGGCAACATCGTTAAGCGAGCCCACGGAATAAATTTATTACGACTTTGGCTTCTTTTTTTTTATGCCCATCGGCGCAACGAAATAAAAATTACGCGCTCCGATTGCTCGGCGCATTGTGGATCGTTGATGAATTAGTGAATCGCGCGAGTCTCAGTGTACGCAGTGTTGGATTTGTATTGTGGCATCTGGTCCCGCGGAAGGAAATTGCCGCGAGAAATGTATTTGGCGCATGAAAAAAGATTGAACGATAAAATTCAAAATTTGTATAAGATCATCGCAGTTCTCGGTCGACCCGATTCATTTTCATAACAGTCACACCAAGCCAGATACATTTCTGCGCAGAAATTTCGCCTCGACGAGCTCTACACTACGATCACTACACTTGTCGCACTATCCAGTGAAAATTAGTGGAAAATTTCCGTGTAAAATATACAAGTTTCTGTGCAAGACGGAGAAGTGTGTGAGTCAAGTCAGAGCGTTCTTTGCAATATTAATACCAGAGAGAAAGAGAGATTGACTCTCTCTTTAATGTGTACGGGGATCGCCGAGTCGCCGGTTCGCGTTTCGTCCACGAAACCGAAACCGCGGATCCTCGGAGAATAACGAAGACCCACAACGTACGTAAGAACGTCGAGGAGGAGAACGAAGAAGAATAAGAACAAGAAGCGAGGGCCGATCAGAGCCACTCGACGGTTGGGTTTCGGGGGTTAGGGTGTACGTCGTCGTTTACACAGGGGTCGACGGGGTCGTCGCGGTCGTCGTTGGCTGGAAAGACTCACCCTGGCGGCGATGGACGTGGTCGGTTTCTCGAGCAGGTCCCACAGCCACTTTTGGTATTGCGCGCATTTGCCCTCCCCGAATTCCTCCTCCTCTCTTTGCCGCAACGACTCAGCTTCCTTCCTCATCTCCTCGTGCACGTGCTCCTTGCGCTGATGATACTTGTGCTGGCAGCAGCTCTCGAGATACAGCTCGTCGACGCCCCAGTACTCGAGGTCGTCGCTAAACGCGAGTACGCACATCTCGTCGACGAGATGGAGCTTGCCGGTGCGATAGAAATTCAGTATCGAGCTAAACGACTTCGGATGACGATCGAAGAAGTACTCGTTGTCGATAAGCGAGTAATCGTCGCACAGCTCGGTTATCGCCTCGTGCGTGTTGCAGTCGCGCAAACGGCCGAGACGCGTGTGCGGCAGTCGCTCGAGCGTGCGCCACAGCACCTCGTGCTTTACGCCGCCGACGTTTATCGAGACCCGCCGATTCAGAGCCTTCGATCGCATGATCATAAAAGGCTCTGGCGGCAGCGAGGTCATGGATCGGGAGTAAGTACGTTGCTGCATCTGAAGAGGAAGAGGAAGAGGTGGTGGCGGCGGCGGCGGCGGCGGTGGCGGCGGCGGTGGCGGTGGTAGAGGCGGCAGTGGCGACAACGCCGGCGGACCGCCTCCCGGTGCGCCGCTCGCGACGACGCTGGCGAACGGCGCGTAACGGACTTCCTTGCTCCAGCCGGTGTTGCCGGTGATACCCGACGACGGCGGCATGATCGTCGTTCCCTCGAAGCCGAAGCCACCGTCGACGACGCCCGGTCCTCCTGGTCCTCCTGGTCCTCCTCCTCCGACGATGATTGGCCCGCCGATGGATCCCGCGTACGTCGCGGTCGTCGACGACCCTGTCCCAGCCGCCGCTGCCGTTGCAGCCGCGAGGTAAGAGGCCACGCAGCCCGGCGGCAGGATTCCATTTCCGTTGCGATCGGCCGGATCGAGACCCGAGGCTTCGTCGTCGTACCTCCTATCGTTCAGCATCAGAGACGACGCTTTTTCGTCCTCAACTTCTCGTCTTCTTTTTTCGTTATTTTTCTTCTTCTTCTTCTTTTGCTTCGGCTTCTTATTCTTCTTCTCTGGCTGCGAGCGGCTAGCGGGCGCTTTCGCGCGAGGAAGCGCGGACGAAGCTCAGACGCGGTGCTGCTGCTGCTGCTGCTGCTGCCGCTGCTGCTGCTGCTGCCGCTGCTGCTGCTGCTGCTGCCGCTGCTGCTGCTGGTCCTCGTGAGCCCGGCCAGCCCCGCGGCATCCGTTTCATCCACCGGAGCAGCATCCACTCTCCGCCGCCGTCATCAGAGTGGCTCGAGGCCACTTCATAATCTGCAAAATGCAAAAGTAGATTAGTTTCATACAATTTTTTTATACTCGTTTTTTGTACTTTTTTAAGTAACTCCAAATCGCTGACTAATTTATCGCTCGCGGGTTGAAAATGGAAAATGCAAGCTGGTGCTCGACGATAAACGATTATTCCGCACTCGCCGCACAATTCGCACTCGCGCTCAGCGTCGAAGCGGGAAGACAGTCGGCACGGCCGCTTGTGACGTACAACGGTTGAATCATGCATAGGGACCGACTAAGAGTACGAAGGGAGGGGGGGGGGGGGGACTATAGAGTATAACAAGTAGGCGTCGGAGTTTCCGCCCTTGGGGCCCATTTGGCTTCAGCCCCCTCGTGGAGCTCCCTCAGCAGCCTCGACGACGACGACGTTCGCCGCCGTTATAACCGCAACGGAGACTAAAATTAGCCCGATCGATCGCTCCGGTGTTTGAATTCGATGTTTGGCCGGCCAAATAAAGGGGGGAAACAGTCGGCGGACTTCCGGAATATCGAGCGGAGAATTCTCGATGGGGAAAAAAAAATTATTCTCGGGATGTGTTTCTGAATGTATAATTTTCATAATAATTAAGTATCAACATTAAGTGCTGAGTATTTCGAAGATGCGTAATAAATATAACTGCGAGGCGAAAATATCTGTGTCTCGCGCATATATTTTTACGCACTTCGCTCTCCCCCTTCCCCCCTCCCAACGCTGCCGCCACGTGGATCGCGCGGGAATCTCCGCGCGGAATCTAAGCCACGAGGCGAATGCGGAATGTCTTTGCACCGGCGAGTGAACATTTTCAGGACGTTAACCTGCCTCTGGTGAAAAATTCGCGAACAATTATTGTTGACGATTAATTCGTTCTCTGATTGGTAGTTGGAAAACTGGTAGTTTGCTGTTTAAAATCGCGAAATTTGGCAGATCGTCAGAAAAAAAATCGATTTTTTACTTTTTTTTTTAAATATAAACAACAGTTTCTGTCAAAAAACGATGACAAACATTGCTTTTAACGATTCACTCGCAACGAGAATGTTATCATTCTTCCTAACGCAGCAAACATATACATACACCCAACGAACTCTCCTTAACCCACTGCAGTCCGCACCACAACAAACACATAATAGGCTCGCGGATGTAACTTGGCCCTAGCGCACTTCCCCGCACGTCCGCGTCTCACTCGGCGTGCGCGCGAGCGCGTCTCGTCTATTTACAGAACACTCTGACCGTGACCGCATCAGCGCTCGTGATCAATCATCGGCTCCGTCCGATTCTCGACCGCTGAGTGTTTCCCCGCAAGACACGGATTTTAAAGGCGCTTCCGCGCCGCCTTCGAAGCTGCGCGGGAAGAATCGCTGCGACAGCGGCGCGGAAGAAAACACTGGAAAAGCAAAACAAAACGCGTAAGCACGCGCCGCGAACCGCTCGAACTTAAAGAATCTCGCCGGCAAAGTTTTTCAGCCGGCGAACAGAGCTCGACTGTATATTGACAAACAGTTTCAAGGACGCGACACGCGAGCGCCCGGCGCTTGCGGCAGCAGCAGCGTCGTCATCGTCGTCGTCGTCGTCACTAGAAGAGTCGCGCGTTCGGCTGCGCGTGTCGTGTGTGTTCCGTGTCTGTCTTTCTCTGTGTGTTAGGCTCATGCAGGGCCGCTAAACGCGCTCGCGTGAACATACGAAATTAAATCCGTTAAGTTAACTGCACACGCGGCCCGATCGAGAGTGAAATGACACGCTGCGCCTCTCCTCGCGGTCAGCTACGTCACGGACGCCGGTCGCCCGGCGACTACAATAACGACGCTTCGCATGGCGGTCGCGCCGCGTCGCCCGACGCGAGCCTCGCGCCGATTCTCGACCAGAAATTTCGCCAATTTATCGAAAACACAAACACGTGCCAGGTCTCACGTACTAACCCGCGGAGATTTATTTTCGTACACAATCGATTCTCTCTGTCCGCTTCGCGGCCCGGCGTGTCGGCGCTGTCGAATAACCGTCGTGTCTGCGATTGGCTCGTCGCAATAATAATCACGCCGGGATCTCCCGTCGGTTCGTCCCGCGGCGTTCGCGGGAGTGACGGCGAGGATTCACCGATCCGACGACACGGGATTAGGATTATGTTGCGAATGCAGAGTCAAAAAGATAAATTTAAAATTAACCGAAAAAACACGGCTCCTATTTTATATTCGGCGTCGTGGCGCTTACCGCGTCTCTTGATGACATCAGATCGCTAATATCTCGGTTTATCGGAATAAAGTTCCATCCGAAATGTGCCTCGCTGGTGGTACGAAAGATAGCGAACGTGAAAGTCGCGAGAACAGAGAAAATAATGATAACAATAACCTTCTCGCACGAGCCACCTGGAAAGATGGGAATTTCCGGGATACTTTTTTTTTCCCCCCACCCGAACAGCGATTCCGAGGATCGGTGCGAAAATATGCGGCTATTGTCGCGGCAAAAATATCCGTAGCATTTGCCTCTAACGTTTCTACGTATAACACAATACACAAAACGTACACACAGAGCCACACGAAGCGCCACACAATCTCACAGTCTCATAGTCGCCGAGGTGAGAACCAATGACGGGTCGAGGCTTGCTGCTATTATTTTACACTACCAGCTCCTCTCGGATCCCGCGAATTCGCGATGTGGCAATCGCGGAGGAAAACGGTGAGACGGGAGAGCAGTCTTCGGCGGACCGCGACAAATGTGTATGATGCGCGTATATTCACTCGCGACCAATCGCAGCGTCGGCAGCAGTAGCAGCAGCAGCAGCAGCAGTAGCAGCAACGGGCATCGACGATTGTTTACGTTTACCCGAGTCTCTCGCGCAACGGCGGTTTATTACGCTCGGCAACTGCCGCCGCTGGCTGCTGCGACCGGAGACGCGCGGCGCCTCGGGGCTGCCGCGCGTCGATTGCCGTAACACAAAAATAAAATACTCGTAAACGACGCCCGCGGAGATCCCCGGCAGCCACCGGGAAAGGGGAGGGAGGGGAGGGTGTTGAGGTTAGGGTATACGCGAGATGCTACACGAGGATAACGACGACCGCCCGGCGGCCTCTAAACAAATACGCGAACTTTAACGATCTTCGAGAAATCGAGCCTCGCGGACTTCCGGCTAGCGATCTGCGCGCGCCGCTGCGTTGTGTGCGTTACTCTCGCCGTTGTAGCGGTACGCGACGTGTCCAGTCGTGCACGACGACGGCGACGACGACGACGACCAAGTTACCTATATCGACTGGTTCTCTGGCGGGCCGAATAACACAGCTCTGCACCCGCAAAATGTATTCGTATGTATGTGTATATATGTATATATGCTCACACAAACGTTTACACACAGAGAGACAAACGTTCGCACACAGCTATACATCGTATCTAAAACTAGAGCAGTTGAATCAGCAACGAAGCGTTCCCCCTCACCGCGCGGGACGCAATGGCCATGTCATCTGTTTACTATGTCCCTCGCGCGCGCGCATCGATCTCGACAATTATATTTTTACTCGGGATTTTCGTGGCTTTCTCATTCTTTCTCTCTGCCGCCACCGAACAGTATCGAGAGCCACTCACGTGTCGATTCCGCGGGGGCATTCCGATACAAAAATATACTCCTCTCTATTCTACAACGGTGCGCGCGCGCGCGACTCGCGGCAGCGTAGCATAATTTTTTTATAGCTCGATACACATCCCGCGGCGCGCGGCGGCCACGCCTCTCGCGCGCGGCGTCTCTCAACCGCCGCTCTGCAGCCTTTCTCCGTGCCTCTTTTGTCTCGTAAATTAGAGTTGCATATTTTTTTTATTTCGCGTGGGCGTCGAGAGCCGAGTGCACCGCGGGCGTCGAGAGCGAGAGGAGAGCGCGCACACGGTGTGTGTCGTCCGTTTTACGCGTCGCGCTCGCGCTCGCGGCTCTGGCACGAGTCGAGCGATGCCCGAGGTTGCCCTCGTGGGATCAGCAGCAGCAGCAGCAGTAGCGGCGGCAGCTCGCGGCCGCCGTACGAAAGGGTTAAGACAAGACTGTGCGCTCCAAGGACGCGGCCGCCAAGGTCCACCGGGCAATCGGTTGAAATAACTTCGACGTTCCCTCCCTCCCCTCTCCCCCTTCTTCTTCTTAGATACCTACAAAAAAATATTTCTAGCAAGAAGAAAAAAAAAAGCCCCAAGTCGAATAATTCGTCGCCGCTGTTGCGCGAGCTTCGCGCGTGTCGCAATCGTCGTGGCGCTTTTCTTTTTGTCCCCCCTCCCTCCCCCCGCGCGTGCTGCGCGCGAGGGTCAACGTCGACGCCCATGACCGGCTTCTCGCGCGACCGCCGCCGCCGCCGCCGAGTCGTAGAGGCGCACCGGGAGACGAAGTTCAGTTCGACCTTTATGACGAATCTAGATTTCTCGAGCTTTTCGATAAAGGCCGCCCGCGTTGGCTCGTTGGCTTGCCGTTGGCTCACCGCGCGGCTGTCGTGGCGGCCGCCCGCGTGTGGCTCTAACCCTTTATGCGAATTACCAGCGCGAGAAGCGCGCTCGCTGTGTATACGCGCTGCGCGCGCGCGCGCGGGTGAAAACGAAACAAAACGAGAGAGAGAGAGGCACGAGCAGAGTCGCGCGCTGCTGCTGCCGCTGCTGCTGGTGCCCCGAGGCGATTGGTCGCCGGGCCGACAGGGGTTGTGTGCTACTGCCCCAAATACAGCCGGCTAGGTTCAACGATTCGACCCGCAAGGCCGTTCGAGCTTCCACGCTATAGATACGCAAAGGACATATAGATATATATGAATACGGGGGATATGCATATATACACGAAGGATATATGTATACACACGGAGATATATAGGTTACTGCTTTTACCGGACGCGGAGCTATATAACGTCTTAATCCGCTAATCTGACAACGCAATCTACATTGACCCTTGCCATTTCCGCAAGGTTCGCCTGCTTTATACACTCGGCGTAACCGCGAATATTACGAGCGTCTAAAGTTCCCCGGCGGTATAAACATCGAGCCCCGAGATTTGGCATTCAAGTGTAACGGCGGAGGAGTCGAGAGGGGAGGGGGGAGGGGAGGAGAGTCGGTGCGGCGAGGTAACGACGGGGGTGGAAAGCGCCACTGGCCCAAATAACCGTAGAGAGAGCGAGATCTCAATTCCCCCGTCGTGCGCCCTCGGGAGCGCCGAGAGCACACAAAGAGCGAGCGAGAGAGACGGAGGCGGCGTTAGTAGTGTATATAGGACAAGGCACACGGACCTGGAAAGTCTTCCCGACGCACCGCACTCCATAAGGCGAAAGAGAGATAGAGATAGAGCGATAGAGAGAGCAAGAGAACGGGGAGACAGAGAGGGAGAAAGCACAGTAGCAGCCCCCAGGAATCGATTTTAACGGCGTTCTCTGTCCCTCTCTCTCTCTCGCTCTTCGAGCGATCACGCTCTGCCTTCGAGGTCGAAACTATTCGGCGGTTGGGATATAACTGAATAACTTTAAGCTATATAACCGGCGAGAGAGAGAGAGACAGAGATAGACATAGATATAAATCGAGAAAGAGAGATAGAGATAGAGAGCACGTAAGAGGGTCACTCGGTGTGCATGCCCGATGCATTGATCGCTTCGACGCTCGTTACAACAGCGACAACAGCAGCGGGTGGCACTCTCGTTATATTTCGGCTGTCTGTCGTCTCGGGGAAAAGTCGCGAACTGGAGCTCCGGTGCTCCGGCTCTTGAGGCAACATTTTCCAGGATGCGTCGACTCTCAGGTCGTCGAGTGTCTCGCGAGCCTCGGTGCACTCGATGCACATGTAGCCGAGGACACTTGGCGCAGTTCGTTAGCCTCCCTCTCATTGTCTCTCTCGCTCTCTCTCGCTCTCACACTGGTCGCGGAGCAAATCATGAATTAAAACGCGACTGTCAGACGTCGCGTCGGGTCGCCGCGTATCCGCGGTAAACTCACCTCCTTAAGGATGCCTCGCGGCGTCACCGCGGCCCAGCGCGTCACTCACTAATCTCAACATTATAATCGCAAGGAGGCACTCGGCGGCGTGTCACGAGGGTGTGTATAACGACGCTCTTGTCGCGGCAGCTTGCGAAACGTGCTTCGCCACTTGTTTCATGGGCGCTGCGAGCAGCCGCGTTTCGGTCCGCTATCGATTGCCATGTGTGCGGCCACACACGCCGCACGCCGCGCGCGCCCGCGGTATTATCAGATCGAACCCCTCTCGGACGGTTTGGTGAATTTTTTTTTTTTACTTTTTCGTTTCCTCGTTTTTAGTTAGGCGAAACTGCGGATTTTTTTTCGTGAATTTCCGCGGACGAAGCACAAAGCCGATTGTCGAAATTTTCGTTTTCAGTCAGACTTCCCGTCGCGGAACGGACCGGCTGACTTCGCGCTCGGGGGTCCTGGGACGACTCCGCGCCGATCGCAACTAAAATTACTGAGTCCGCGCGGGGTGTCCGCGCGCGCGCTCGCCGCTCGTGTGTTTTCCGAGAATGGCAACTGCGAGGCACGGGGGATCCGCGACTGAGTCGCCGCTGCTCTCTTGGCCCGCGCTCAGCTGCTGGCTCTGCGCTCTGCGCGTGCCGCCCGCCCGCCCGCTCTGCTTTCCGTCTCTCTTTCTCGTGTTCTCCCTCTCTACGGGTCTCTCTCTCGCGCCGCTGTCGCTTCGGCGGCGAGGCGGTGCTTGGACGCGAGCCAGCAATGCGCCTGCCTAGGCGATAAACCCCCGCGACTGCTGCCCCCGTGTATCCCGATATCCCGCGCGGACACCTCGCTTTCTTTTCGGAATATTGCGCCGGGGCCGACGCGCGCGCAATCGAATCAAGTTTTCCCACCCGCGTGTAGCGCCACGCTCGTGCCGTACACTCAGGGTTTTTCTTCATATCGATTGCACCGCTCGTCCGGCGGTGGTAACGCCCAGCGCGAACTCTGGAGAACGGAACTTCCGGTCGCGCGGGACCAACCGCCGTTGCTCTCCTGTTCGCAAGCTACGGATTCTCTCCGCATTCGTCTCGTTCGCGGCGTATCCGGTTCGACGGGCTGCGGATGAGAACCGAGAGATTGTCGTCGGTGAGCAGTGTGAGAAAAACCTATTATTGGCACGAGGGATGAGATGTGAAAAAAAAAACGTACGGAGAGAAATTGTTTTTCGACACGCGATGGAATAACTTTGACGGACGTTGGAATACGAATGCATGAGGAGCGATTTGTGAAAATCGTTTTCAAATTGAAGTACGAAAGTAGGAGCGACTGTTGATTTTTAGCATTGCAAGGACAATCGAGGAGATTTTGTAGTTCGTTTTATTTTCTCCACGTGACGAGCACCTCGTCCGTGCGAAATCGCTGCGAGCACGTTGTCTCGGCCCAGGGAGTCGGCTTTCCGTGCTTATACTCCAGCAGACCCGCGACCGCTATCATTACGCCGTTATCGATGCAAAAACGCTCGTCAGTCGCATACAATTTGGCCCCGCGTTCCTCGCACATGACGCCCATCATGTGCTGCAGTCTCTCGTTGCATCCCACACCGCCCACAATTAGCACCTCGTTAGAGCCGACGTGCGCCATGGCGCGCTCTGAAATTACAATTACGCCTATTAGCGAATGAGCCGTGGAAATGCTTCCGGTATAATTACGTAATTAAGTCCCTCGATGGTTTTCCTTGCCACAACGGTTTACCTGTTATTTCTATGAGCATCGCGAACGCGGTTTCCTGCAGGGAGAAGCAGAGATCCTCCTTGGAATATTCGCCGGAGGTCAGCCAGCCGTCCAGTCGCTCCTCGACGTTTGACAAAATACCGGAAAACGAGACGTCCATACCCTTCACGACGTACGGCAGTGGCGCCAATTTTTCGCCCCTGTTTTCGGTCCGGAAACAGCGAGACATCAGCAATCGCGGCGAAGGAAGCGAGCACAGCGGGAGACGCGCGATTTGTCAATTTCTTTTTATAAAACGACGTCGCTCCCGCTGCGAGAATCCGCATCGTTCGCATTATTCAATAAGACTCTTGTAATGCTATATACATTTTTTAAAGAAAGGGAAAATAAGTGCCCAGCTGCCTTGAAACAGACAGAATACTTTTGACTCACTTCTTCGCTAGCTGCTCTATATTGTACCCAGGGCTGGGATCATTGGACAGCTTCAGCAGTCTCGCAAATCTGTCCAGACAATTTCCCACCGCTATGTCTATGGTTTCGCCGAATATCCGATATCGCTGCCGCGAATACGCGATTATCTGTGTGTTACCGCCGGAGACGTAGAGAATAGTGGGATTCTCGCTTTTGGTTATTAGCCTGCCCATCTCTATGTGTCCTACGCAGTGATTCACGCCGATGATCGGCTTGTTGTATAACTGAGCCACGGTGCGTGCGACCAGAGCAAGAACAGTGAGCGGACCACCCATGCCGGGTCCTTTGGTGTAGCAGACAACGTCGACATCTTTCATTGTGAGCTTTGCGTCGCTCAGTGCTTTCTCCAAAACCTCCAGCACATGAGTTCGATGATGCACCGCTGTTTCCCTTGGCAAGAAACCTTCGCATTTCAACAGACATTGAATTGAAATATAATTTTTTTCTATTATTGCATCTTTTTTTTAAATCATTTTACCTTCGCCAGGAGGTGTGACGTACGTTCGCCTGACATTGGACAAAACTTCGTTGTCCCGTATTATTCCTACCGCGAGCTTATTCGCGCTGCCCTCGAATCCGATTGCGATCACCATTCTCGCCGCTCGTCAACCCGACTCCGCTGTTGTTGTTTGCAAACGTGCGCGCGGCTCGAAAAATATAGGTTATGTTCGGCCGACGAAATTTTGTATTTACAAAATTCGGTCAGCGACAATAAATGGCGGTTGAAGTCATGGGATTCGTGAGAAATCACGAGAAAAATATAGATCAAGCCGACGACGCGTGCGTCTCGGCAATATTTGTCAACAACGCTGCTCTCGGTGTTATTCTCTTTTTTTTAGAGTGTGTGAGTAATCGATCCGGCAAACGTGGTCGCCGCCCGCCGGTTTTCGGAGCCGCCTGCGCATGCGCGGAATCCTTTCCCTCGAAGTGGGGGATCGTTGATTACAGTTTCCGCTCCTCGTCGAATAATCTTTTTTTTTGTTTTCAAAACTCTTTACCCAACTTAGAAGCTGTTTTGACAGCTTTAAATAACTCGTGTTTCATTTTTTCCCGTGCATTCGATAATCATGCGCGAAACAATTTTATCCGGAGCACAAATTCATCGGTCGCTCGAGCTGCGGAGTGGGGATCGAAGATTTCCACGCGGGCGAAGTGGAGGGGGTTGTGACGTCACTGACGAAATATCAGAATAGCATCTCAAATCTCACTCCAAAACTCACCCGCAATTTCCATGACAAAATCGAGTCACAAAAATGTCCGGACATGCGAAAAGTAGTGACAATCGATGAAATTGCAGAGGTCAGCGGAGGTTTTTTAGCGCCGCGAAGCGACCACGTTTTTCCGCGTTTGAAAGGCGGATGCTGGGAGTCCGATGACCACGGCCATCTTGAGCGCCGCGTCGCGGGCGACTCGCGAAGCTCTGGTTCTGGTTGCTCGTGTCGCGCGGCGCAGATACTCTCGACGGTCCTTTGCACGCGTCCGTCATGGCATCCGCCGAGGAATTGATGGTTTCCGCCCTCGTGCACGATTATCTGCTCAAGAAGGACGTATCGCTCGCCAAGGTTTACCAGAAGAAAACGAAAGCGGTGAGTTTTTTACCACAATGACCGACGGGTTCGTACGCTCGTCGATTGTTTTCCGTTCGGCAATTGCGGACGTGCCGAACCGCGCGCGATGCCGCGTTCGGCTCGCACCACGTGGACGCGCTCGCGACTCGCGCTCGATATCGGAGAAATCCTCCCGATCTCGCGATCTTTCGAACGTCTCGCGCGTTCGATCGTCTCAACCGTCGGCGCGATAAAATCCGCGTTCCGCGAAACCCGATATTCGCATCGTACTTACTACGTTATCGTCAATTCGCATCGATCTCCCTCGGCGCCGAAGGCGCGCAACGCGTGTTGTGATTTTTTTTTCTCACCTCGAAATCGCGAAATCCGAAATACGAAATCTCGAAACCGGAATCCGCGTCTTTCAAATCCGCGTGACTGATGTTTGAAAATAATAATAATAACAATAATAATAATATTCCAGCCGGCATTGCTGAGCGGCTCACCCCTCATAACGGACGTGATCCAGTTCTATCAAAAGAACTCGCAGAAGAAGATCAAGGTCAAGGGACCCGGCAAGGCCAGCAGCTCCGAGTCCAGCTCCGAAAGCGAGGACGAGGCACCCAAGAAAGCGCCACAGGTCAATGGCAAAGCTCCCGCCAAGGCATCACCAGTCAAAGGCAAGAAGGAATCCTCGTCCGAGGAGTCCGATAGCGAAGAAGAGAAGCCAGCGAAGCCTGCGCCCAAAGCCGCTGCTCCCGCCAAGGTAGTTCCCAAGAAGGCCGAGTCGAGCTCAGAGGAGAGTTCCGACGATGACGAACCTGCCGTGCCAGCCAAGGCGACTCCGGCAAAACCCGCAGCCAAACCAGCAGCCAAGCCTGCGCCGAAGAAGGAATCTTCCAGCGAGGAGTCGGACAGTGACGAGGAGGAGTCCAAGACGAAGACGGTCGTGAAGCCCGTTGCCGCGAAACCGGCGGCGAAAAAGGAGTCCTCGAGCGAGGAGGACTCGTCGGACAGCGAGAAGCAGCCGACGGTGAAGCCCGCGGTGCGCAAACCCACACCGGCCGCGGCTACGCCGAAAGCGCCGGCGAAGAAGGCCGAAGAGTCGAGCGAGGATTCGTCGGAGGACGAGCAGCCGGCGAAGAAGTCGCCAGTGAAGACTCCAGCGAAGCCCGCAGCCGCCAAGGTCGCGGCCAAGGAGTCTTCCTCCGAGGAGGAGTCGTCCGAGGACGAGGCGCCCGCTAAGCCAGCGGCCAAGACACCGGTGAAGACTCCGGTGGCGAAGAAGCCAGTGGCGAAGAAGGAATCGTCGAGCGAGGAGGACAGCAGCGACGACGAGCCACCGGCGAAAAAACCGGCAGTCGCCGCGAAGCCTGCGGCCAAAGCCCCGGCGAAGAAGGCCGAATCTTCGAGCGAGGAATCCGACTCCGACGAGGAGGAGGCGAAGCCCGCGGCCAAAGTAGCCGCGAAGCCCGCGGTCGTCGCCAAGAAGGCGGAATCCTCGAGCGAGGAAGAATCCGACTCCGAGGACGCGAAGCCCGCGGCTAAAGCTACGCCCGCCAAAGCCGCGGCGAAGCCCGCGAAGAAGGAGTCCTCGAGCGAGGAGGAATCCTCGGAGGACGAGAAACCGGCCGCGAAACCCGTAGCGAAGGCGGCAGCCAAGAAGGAATCCAGCGAGGAGGAGGACTCGGACGAGGAGGCCGAGGAGAAGCCCGTCGCGAAGACACCCGGCAAGGGAGAGAAGAGGAAACTGGAGAGAAGCGTGGAGGAGGACGAGGAGGAGGAGAAGCCCGCGAAAAAGGGCAACTACAGTAACTTCGTGAAGGCCAACAACAGCTTCAACGGCGATAAGGTAAAAATTTGTCGCCAATTTTTTACAGTACTCTGTTTATACGAATTAACTTGACTCGCGATTGGTACCGCATCATAATATTTTGTCTCTGTGAGCATGTGAAATACCTCGGTCGGTAAAGAAAACTGTAATGAATTTTTATTTTCGTATACTGGCCTTTACAGCTTCAAAAAGAATGTCATCAAAAAATCTGGCGATATTACCGACCGCGATATTTCACATGTTAAAACAATTCTATGCATAAATCCTGACTTTACGCTTCAATTCGTGACAAACAGTCGTCGCCGAAAAATACTCCATTCCGGCGTGTGAAGGACGACGAGTACATCAACAACCTGCATCCACACCTGGCGGACAATTCGTTCGAGGCGAAGGTAAAACGATAGTGTGAGAAACAGAGGAAGGAAACCGCAGGTCACCCGCCGCTACGTGAAAGCTCCCGACGTTCCTCTTTTACACATGTTGTTTATTGTTCTGCTGTGACCGTTTCTCTCACAACGGCAGCGCGATCTCTTTCAGATGCTGTGTCCCGAGGACGCGCGACGCCGAGACACAACCATCCAATCCGCGTTCCAGTCCGTCCGATCGAACGGCGAACTTTCATGCAAGCAAAGCGGCTGACCTGTTGTTTCTCTTCTGTTCTAGGCGGAGGAGGAGGAGGCGGGCGGCGAGGAAGGCGAGGAGAACGGTTTCAAGAACGGCGGCCGAGGAGGCGGACGCGGGGGTGGTTTCCGGGGAGGTCGCGGCGGTCTGGGATTCCGCGGAGGTCGGGGCGGTGATCGCGGCGGTCGCGGAGGTTTCGGTGACCGTGGAGGTCGCGGTGGTTTCCGCGGCGGCCGTGGCGGTGACCGCGGAGGCTTCCGCGGTGGCCGAGGCGGCGATCGCGGCGGTCGGGGAGGTTTCGAGGGCGGACGCGGGGGTCGCGGGGGTTTCGACAACAGAAAATCGTGGGGCGGCAACGACAGCAATAGCCGAGGCAGGGGAGACGGTTTCCGAAAATCCTTCGGCGAGGGCGACCGAGGCGGACGCGGCGGTGGCTTCCGCGGGGGCAGGGGGGGTGGTAGCTTCGGGGAGAGAAAATCCTTCGGCAACGACGCACCGGCGCAAAACAAAAAAATCACCTTCGACGATTGATCCCAGAAGCCCGCAAAGGTGAGACGAATTCTCCGAGAGTCTCCGGAACTCTAGCCGGTGTTAATTTTTTTTTTGGTACGAAACCGATCTAAACAAGAGATAAAAGAGAAATATTAGAACAAAGGAAATACGCAACAAGTAGTTTTATATTTTTTATTCAGAATGTGCTGGGGTGTTAATTTTTGTTCAATCTTTTCTTCCAAACAGAGAGGCGCACGCGGATCATGGGGAGAAAAGGCCAACCTGGACTTGAAGCACACCAAGGGCAAGTCTTTCCGCCACGAGAAGACGAAGAAGAAGCGCGGTGCCTATCGTGGCGGGCAGATAGACATGTCAGTCAATTCCATTAAATTCGACGATTAACACAAGAATGAATAATTATAGACGTTTCGCAAGGGACCGTAAAAAGACGACAAGAAAGAAAAAGGAAACCCACGACTACTGCGGTTCCTCGACACTGACGTGACACGAAAGCGAAAAGACCGTATCGTGCAAATGTTTACCGATGAAAATCGAGCGTTTTTT
The DNA here is from genome assembly GCA_964034905.1 of Itoplectis maculator. NCBI lineage: Eukaryota > Metazoa > Arthropoda > Insecta > Hymenoptera > Ichneumonidae > Itoplectis > Itoplectis maculator. The sequence goes on along the minus strand of OZ035857.1, from coordinate 7,426,737 downwards.
TTTTAATGATGGCGTTTCACGCAAAACGCGCGGGTCTCTGTCGAGGAAGCACGTTGAATTGTACCGCAGGACAGACCAAACGAATTCCACGTCACATTTGTTTTTAATTTATAGCAAAATCACCATAATCGCCCAATCATCATCACATTTTCTTGCCGACTCGAATATATTTATTCTTGAGTGACTGTCCAAAAACCAACAGACGATTCAACAGTTTGCAACAATGATTACAGTTCTATTCTGACTGTATCTACCGATTGACCTTTTTTTCATCATCCAATTTAACTGTAATCTGTAATTGTTTTCGATGAGGAACAAGACGTTAGCTTGCCGAAGCTAATTTTTTTGAAGAAAATATAAGTGTAGGTTAGGCGTGTAAAACTTTATTTTTCTGTATGATAAGTTTGTCGAAGTTGTGCATTAGAGTTTATAGTTTAAAATAATGCGTTTTTATCGATAAATTCGAATACAGCCACGTACAGTCTATTCTGGGCTGATGTTCCGTGGTCGGGATCGCGCGCGATCGGCGACGACGGAGGATCAACGCAGGACAATCGAGCCGCAGCGCCATATTTCTCGTTTTTATGTAAGAATTGTATAACGCTTCGCGTTCCCGCGACGGAACGAGAGCGGCACATAGCGCTAAATGTATTTTGAATATCCACATCGATCACCGAACTCGGCGCGATACCCGAGCCAACGGCTTCTCACGTCGCTGAATCGCGTACTCGAATTCTCGCTGTACGCGGAAATATTTGTATGACCTATAGATATATCCTATGACGAGATTATACGAGGATATACCAAAAAATACTGCGACTTATGTTTTTTTCTACTTTCCTTGAATCCTCACTTCGTAAAAATGAATAATCCTTCCATGATTCAATTCAATTTCAAGTGTTCTATCCAAGACTTAAACACCGGAAGTCAATGATTTAATATTCTGCTACAAGTTACAAATAGATTAATTTCAGCCGGAAATTAAACCGAGTTAAAAAAAAGTAGCCGGAAATGAATATTCTTTATCGAAATTAATTTCCTGAAATTATTTTTAAAAATTCGAAATTAAATTTTTATTAAAACTTTTTTTTTATTTCATTGTATTTTGCTCCAATTTTCTTGCCGCGAATTAAAAGCGGGTTAATCCAATCGGTGTCGAGACTCGCGCCAAGAAGCGCGCTCGAGGCGCGACGAAGTTTTTCGGTCTCCCACCCGACGCGGCCAGAGGGGAAAAAACGAGGCGCTTCCAGGTGGAATAACACGGGCCAATCCCTCGAAGCGCGCGACTCCTCCTTCTCTTCCTCGCGACCGGCCGGTCTCCGTCCCGCTCGCTCGCTCTCCCCGGCTGGTGTCCCTCGATCGCCACCGGAGCACAGAGAGCCCGGTTACTTACGATTCTACAGTCAACCTCTGGACATCCACCTGTGAGGACGGAGGTGCTCGACCCCACTCTCCACATCCGGTGTAGTGACATGAACGGTGTCTGAGAGACTCTGCAAACGCGCGCTCCCACAGTTTTATCGAAATAAAAAAAAAATAATAATATATTTTTTTAAACATAATAAATCACCTAATCGTCCTAAAACACAACGTAAGGAATTCGAGGATAATAACTATAATCCTGTGTCGTTTAGTAAACAATAAAATAAAACAAAATAAAATAATAAAATTAATTTAAAAAAATCCGATCGCAGTCCGACTGTAAAAATGGTGTTCACGAACAGTCATCTCACGGTAAGTGATCAATAAATTCCCACAATCATTTCGACTAATCGCCGGTTGAGCCCGAGAACCCGAAATGCGGTTTCCAACGAGTTCCGTCTTTTTTCACACAAATTTTCGGCAAAAAAAATGCCAATACACAAGTGAGGCTCGCCGATCGTACAATTGACGAGTCAGCCGAAGCCGAGTCACGATTCTGGTTAGCGTGGAATCTCCTCAGGTATGCGGAGGCATTGAACGCGGTTTAGGAGCGGATCTTCCAGCCGGTCCTGACGCGAGAAGCCCGAAGGGCGCTCAGCCCGACGAGCCTTTATTATCCGGGTCGAGTCGTGCGTAGCGTTCGGGGTTTGCGGTGCATTTCTTCAGGTATGCAGAAGAAATATATATATATACACACATATATATATATCGACTCTGCCAATCAAGAAATTTTTTTCTCCACTCAGACAATTTTGCTTGTGCTCAACATTTTCACCATCGACGTCGCAAAAAATAAAAAATAAAAAATCTCAATCTCGTCGAAGTTTACGGCTGCCAAAAATTCGTGTACCGTTACCGCGAGCCAAAAGCGGTCGCGGCTCGATATTCACCTTTTCCTCTCCGGCGCGGAAGGCGTTTTGGATGATTTACCGTTACCGTTAGAACGCACCGCCGCTCTGCCGACTGTACACACAGACGGAGCTGTGGTACACGCGCTTGAGATATCTCATGGACCGTTACGGATGTCGATACTCGCGTGCGTAATACCTCGGAATTCACCGCGTGAACTTGACTCGGTGGCCGCGCGGCCGATTTGGGTTGAGGCGACAACAGCGTTCGGGGCCGAGCGACGCCCACGCTGCGGCCGCTGCTGGCCTGCTTCAAGGTCCCCGAATTCGGGGTTTGATGACCTGGGACGCGCGCATCACCGATCGCGTGCGAACGCCTCGTTGAGTGACCTTGCGAGGCGCGCAGAATGATATATTTTATTTCTGCTCGAGGCGACCCTCGGATGTCCCTCGAGGCTTCGATGTTTGTTTGCATTCAGAATCGGTAGAGAGCCTATTTACACAATCCTACAATCTCGATAGGTCCCAGGGAATACAAATTTTCGCAAACAGCGATACCGCCAATGCGACGAATACCGAAAATCGGTCACCGGTGCCTCTCGCGATTACTTTACATTTTATTTCTGCTCGATGCGACCCTCGGATGTCCCTCGAGGCTTCGATGATTGTTTGCATTCAGAATTGCTAGAGAGCCTGTTTACACAATCCTAGAATCTCGATAGGTCCCAGAGAATACAAATTTTCGCAAACAGCGACACCGCCAACGAATACCGAAAATCGGTCAACGGTGCCTTTCGCGATTACTCACGACATCGACTTCCAAAAAAAAAAAAAAAAACGTGCGTCACGCCTTCGAATACCCGTTTCGGTGACCGAAACGTTCGTCACGAACGCTTCGACACTGCGGCGGTGAGTCGAACCGGCGGCGGCGGCGGCAGCTCCGAGAGCAGCCGGGAGACCGACGAAGGAGACCGCAGGCCGAGAGATTCAAGTTCACGATCAGACGGAACGCGAGGCGCAACGACCCGCGCGCTCAGCTCGTCGGTGTTGCGCAACCGTCGAGCGCACGGACGCGCGACACGAGAAAGGTCCCGATAATGAGCGAGCGAGACGGATCGCTGGAAGACAAGGAGACGAGAAGATAACGAGGACGACGAATCGCTCTGCGATCCCGTGCAGAAGTTTCCACTCGAATGCGGCTGGAATCCGCCTGGATGCCCTGCGCCGAGGTTGGGATCCAGTCCGATATCCAGTCGGTTTCCCAAAATGAAATGTAATGCTTGAAAAATGGATTCCTATCAGTATACCCGACTGAGTCCGGACGTGAATTTCATTTCAAAATCTGTATCTATCTAAGTTACTGCGAGAACTCCTGTTTTTCGGTATCACTATACAGAGACCCTAAATTCACTAATTTATTGATTACGTTGCCAAATTAGCATCCATCTGAATTTCTGCAAAGATTCCCGTTTTTTCGGAATCCCTAAAGCGTCCCTAACATCGTTTTCGTCTCCAAATTTGCGTCCACTTGGATTCTTGATTGGAATCCTGTTTTTGGGGACACCCACATCCGGATCATTCTGGATTTTTACAGGGAGTCCGGATTTGGGTAATCCAGATGAAATCCCGATCGGAATCGGATCGTACATTGGGACTCCACAGTAGATTTTCTGCACGAGAAGCCGCGAGCGCTCGCGTGATCGCGATATCTCGCAATCCCGAATGATGCTTACGATCCGACGCCCTCGATCGGCGGCGCCTGTGACGCGAAGTCACCGCCGGGTCGTACCTATATCCGCGGCCAAGTTCAGGGCATTCTCACGGGCGAGAGACGCGCGCATGCGCGCAGGCGGCGGGCAATCTCGCGCAGATCGGGGCGCGATCCGTTCGCGATCCGTTATATAGCAACGAGTCGAGAGAGGCGAGGCGCACGACGAACGAGACGCCGACAGCTATGACAACGACCGGCAAGACCGAACCGAAACGAGCGAGAGAGAGAGAGAGACGAAGACGCCCGCTCGTTCCTCTCATTGTTTCGCCTCCCGCGAGCGTCGCACGCCAATTACTCGCGCGCTGCACGCGCATCTCGGCTGCGCCGGTAAACTTGACTCTCGTGCGAACATAACCTCAACTATATATCGTTTGCGCTCACGGAGCTTCGGCTCTTGCGCCATCATCCCCGCGGACTTGGCCGGGCCATGAGAATGAGATTACGCTAATTCGATCCGTTGCCTCGGGTACTACACGTCCATTGTCCTCGTCACGGTTTACCGGGTTAATTCGATTATCCGCCGATTTTTTTTTCTTACACAGGTCTTCGGTTACCTAATTACCTACTGCACGAAAATGAACGTCCGGTATCACGCGACCTCTCTTAGTTTCTAATCGGCAGCACTCTCGTCGCTGGGTCGATTTCCCGCCGCCGATCGCTGAGTATTCGTCGCGCGAGCGACGCGGAGAAATTCCCGGCGCGGGGGCGGTGGTCGAAAACTGGTGTGTGTCCTGTTCGCATTTTTGTGTTTCGAAAATCGCGTCTGCCGAACGCGAAAGGCGTTCGAAATCGAAGCCGCTGTCGCTCCAAACGAAGGCGCGCGTTGGATTGGTATGGGTCACGCGGCGAGAACGCGTTGCTTTCACCGAGTTGACCGGTACGTGTGCGTAGTTCCTACTATGACCACCGCATACCTATGCCACACGTACTTGGACTGTATAAACGTAAAGTACACGTTTTATACGTACGCAGAATACACCTCCGGTGCGAACGTAGACTGCACGTTCTATACTGAAACGTAGACTAGACGTATACAGCCGCCGCCGGTGGTTGAAATGAGTCGAGGAGACACGTGACACGTGACTGTGGCCATTGTGCGACTGGTCGGCAGCAGGGTGCGTGTCTTGCAGAACGCAAACGCGGGTCGCATACCAAAACAGCCGGAAGTTATGTGGACCGCAACCCAGAAACCGTGAACGCGCGACCGGCGAGTCTCGCCTTGACACTTTGGTTATAAACGCTCGGCGCGTCTCGCGGTATATCGATTACGCGGCTAATTGCCGCCTCGCGTATATACATATATACAACACGTGTGTATGTAACATTCGCGCTCGGTGCTCGGAAGGTGGCGATCGTGAAACAAATTGGTCTTCACTCTCTCGCGCGCGTCTGTTACGCGCGAAAGCTGCTGTTGCTCTCATTGTTATCACCTGGACGCTTCGGGGACTTCGAAAGTGAAGAAATACAGTCGTAACATCGGCTCGTGACTTTGGTGGCATTTTTTTACTCATCATTTTAAGGCACGATTTCCTGTCTGATATTTTGTTCGTCACGAGTCTCGTCGAAGCTCGCAAAATGTCGTCGACGATTTCCTACTCCTGCCCTGTGATTGGCCAACGCGTCGACGCATCGATTTCGGCGCATCTCGACCGGAAGTCGAAACTGCGAGCGCCGAACGGAAGTCGGGGCACGCAGGCGCGAAAAATGATTTTTTTCAAAATCTGAGAAAGATTAAACCAGAGGAATTTATTTACATTAGGCGAGTTTATCGACGGCAAAAACGAGGTATGCCACGGGACACGCCGGGCGGAAGCTGCTTGACCGTAGGATCGTTAAAACGCGGAGGAAGGGGCGCAAGAAGCAGACGCAAGAAGAGTGCGGAAGGTACGAAGAAGTTCGAGGCTCTCGGGGGTTTGAAGAAACGATTCGTTTCGCGAAAGCAGCTTCATTGTCGGTTCCTCGTGGCGCGCCTCGACCAGGCAGCTTTGTTCCTCGGTTCATCGTCGGACGAGAAGCCCTTCTCACGATTACCTCGTCAGCTCTACAACTATATTACGCCTCGGTGTATATATAGATATACACACGCTATACATATTATATCTGTGTATATTGCAACGCCTTTACCAGAGAGAAATTCCCTTAGCCGCAGCGCAACGAGCAATCGCGTCTACATTCCTCGAGTCTGTATCGCTCCGGGATCTCCGGGCGCGGCTGATACATCCGAGGAAATTTTGCATCCTGTGTGTATAATAATTTTTTCTCTTCTTTCCCCTCATGTTTCAGATGTCCAGGTGTCTCGGATTCTTCCTCGTTCTCGCGACGCTCGGTCACGCCGCGGAAGCGGCGAAAAAGTGCGAGGGCAGCGGTCTCGGGTTGAAGTACGTGTGGGGCGACGCCCTCACCGATCCCACCGACTGCATAGGACCTAACAATATGCAGTATCCCTCGTGAGTTGGCTATTTTTTATTATGTCGAAGTTTCCATCGTTGGGAAGCAACGAAAATTAAAAAAAATAATATTATAACGATTGATCGTTATAACTTTTTAGAATTGCTAGAATAATGTTAGAATAGTTGGATTTTTTGCATTCCGATAATGCATACTGCATCGTTTTTTTCTTTCTTCCCCCTCTTCTTCCTGTCATGAATAATTTCGTTTTGATTTGATCATAATTTGATTTGATTTTACTTCGATGAAAGAAATATCATCTACAAACTGTATGTTGAAGGTGAGATCGTGACTATTTTTTTTTCTTTCGTTTCCCGCAGAGCCGCGATATCGCGAAGCTTCAAGAACGTCTGGGGAGGCAACAGCCGCACCGGAAGATCCTACCAGCCGCACACGATCGACCCCGAGCTCACGCGCCAGGCGCTTCTGCACAATTACAAGGCGGTGCGGGGCGATTACTCCATCGCGAGCAGTTCGCGAGGTGGTAAGTCACGCCGCGCGCTAATAACTCTCCACCGATGTCCGAGTTTCTTGCGCCTCCGACACCCGGCGCTCGGCAAAAACGCTTTCGGGGGCTGCGAGCAGAAGCGTCGTTTCCGGCGTTTTTTCCTCCTAACCTGAAACAACATAACTTGATTGCCGTGAAATAAATTTACCATTTTTCTAAAGTCAGGAACAAATAGATAGAAACATAAACCACAAGCAGCAAATTTTTCCTTCCGGTTGCGGTGGAAAAGAATTCTCGACGATCCTCAACGCAGGAACGGCAAAGAGGCAAGAAGTGAGTCAACCCGAAACCGCAGGAGCGAATCTGGAACTTCCTCGACGTCGTCGGACTTTGCAGCGCGCGATGAGGTCGTGCGAAGTGTCACGGCGCGCTCACCTTCGCCACAGTTCATCTCGCGCTCATCAATGAAGAAAAAAAAGGCAAAGAAGAAGCCTCGGACTATGAGGAAAATATGCGAAATTCGTGGCCGACGTTGGAACGTGACGCAATCGTCGAGCCGTAGAAATCGTTCGCACGGCGAGAATACCGGCGAAGACTCGTCGACCTCCTTTTCACCTGCACCGAGTTCACCTGTTCTCTTCGATGACTCGCCGAGTGAACCAACGTGGCAGACCCGGAGCGCCTTGTACGCAACGTGCCAGCGAGTCACCGAGCCACAGGGAGAAAGAGAGAAAGAGAGAGAACACAGCGAGCAAGAAGAAAGACCCGACAGGCAGCCTTGAACAATGCAGCTGTCCTTACGGCGTGAAAACGGCCGCTTTAAACGCGACTTCCTCCTCTCTCGTCGCTTCGTTAGAGTCAAACCTGTTGCCGGCAAACGCTCCTATCCGTAAAAATAATATTACGCATTCGGCGCTCCATTACGCGCTCGAAGCTATCGAGAATCTCAGGCGTAACGATAATAGCAACAATGACCGCGCTCGTCGTCGGCAATTACGCAAATTGCAAATAACGCAGTCGATGGCAAAGCCGCGATTTGCAAAGTCGCTAAGATGGAATAGCGATGCTTTACGGGTTTCCATTCATCGTCGTGGAAACGCCGTCGCGCGTAGAGGTCTAATTGTAGCGCGGCAATCGAGCATGACCGCGTGGCGTAATGGAGCCACGTGTACTGCAACGAGTCACCGTAACGAATAGTGTGTAACGTCAATTGAGGGAACTGTATAAATAAGTACTTGGTATTTTTTTTTCTTCTTTTTCTCTTGCTTTGCTTTTCACGTTACGTTGGCGGGAGATCGACACGCCAGCGTCGAGCAGCGTACACACGGTTAGTCGAACGAGTTGACGAGAGAGCGAGAGAGAGAGAAGGAAAGAACCGGCCCGCCGGTTGTGTGTAACAAGGCGACGCGCGTCGAACCCCACGGCTCTCGCGGGTTATCCGGCCAATACAGTTATCGTCTCCTGCAGGCGCTCATAACGGGACGCGCGGCCCACTCGCGCTTCGAATAATCGCCTTCCTCTGGCGCGGCACCGTCGACGCGACCGACTCGATGTGTACAGGCGATTCCACCTATGCGCCGTGGAATCGCCGCCGGTCGACGGGGAATTCTCAAGAATCATTTAACCCTGGGACGATCTCTGACTTCGATTCCGACGGATTGTTCTTGTTTCACCGTTTCACAAGAATGTTTCGACGAACCAGGAATTAGTGAAGAAAGTCATGGTTAAATGATAAAAAAAAAACGTCAAATTATTTGTGGAATAAAAAAACAAGGAGATTGAGTTTGATAAGGATGCGCGTTTCACTGGACACGTGTCCGGCTTGAACGGAGACGACTGCACGTGTACGCAATTATCTTATCAGGGAAATGAAGGAGAGATAATCACACGTCGGGAACGAACGAACGGGAAACCAACGACGGACTTGTTTCCCTTTCAATGATGATGAATTACCGCAGCCCCTGCTCATTTTTTTAGTCTAAACATTTTTGCCTTCTGCTCCTGATTTTTTTTTCAAGCTCACATTTTTCTGATGCTATTTTTTTCGCTCCGCAGGACGAAGCTTTTCCGCGAAGGAGACGTGCGGCACGCCGTCGAGGCTCTGCAAAACGCGTTACAATACGACCGCGCCAATGTACGGGGTCAGCCTGACGAGCGGTCAGCCGGTGACGATAGTCCAGAAATTCCCGGATCTCCTGCAGCAGGTCGTCTTCGAGGTTTGCGAGTGAGTTCGCCGACGCAGATATATACTTTCCTCCTCCCGGCGAGCAGCTTTATGATGAACCGAGCCGCAATTTCTCTCGCGATTCTCGAGGGAGAAAGAAAGTTGCGGGTAGAAAAGTCAACCGGTTCATTAGATTAGTCGAACGGGTCGTCGTTTAATTACCTCGCGATGCCGTAAAAGTGTCGAGCGGACAGTTTTTTCTGCTACGAGTTGTTCATTTTCTAAATAAAAAAAAAAAGAAATGTCGTCCGTGGCTCTCGATGAGGCAGAAGAACCGGCATTCGAGAATTCGTGTATCAAGTTTCCAGCTCGGCGAATGGAGTACAGTGGGTCATATGGAACTGCGTAACTGCTAAGCTGGATGTGCTCGGCCGAGTAGGTTCGTGACCCGATCTTGCGGGCTACGAGGGGGCCTACATTCTCCGCAATTTCATGTACTCTCGTGTGTACATAAATCAAAGAAAACCTTCGCTCGGTCGGTGATTCAGGAATTCTCACGGGCCGCTCGGAAAAGAAAAAGAAAAAAATATATATACGGGGAAGAGGAACTTCGTTCGGTTAGTCAGCGACGAGTTTGTGTGTCGTATCGAGTGAAGACAAAAAATACCGCTACGTATACGCGCCACCCTGCACGAAGGCAGAAGCTTTATCTCGGGATTAGAGTAACGGCACTCGGGGAACGTATCCACGATTCTATACAGTATTTTTTTTCGAATTAAAATCCAACCATCTGTTTCACACGCCGGTCGACCAGAAGTTACAGTGAATGGTAATTAGATTGTAATTCGAGGTGAAGAGAAACCCGTTAAAATTAGGAATCAAGTGAGAAGTATTATCAACACAATTTTCCTTGAAGGCTGCTTTTCTTTGGTTATCTTCTCGTGTGCTTTATTTTATTTTAGTCTCGCGTTTACATATTCATTTTTATATCTCACTCCGAGTTACCCGCAACGAATAATATAATAACTGGCGGTTCCCGGAGAGTCCTGAGCACACTAAAAAAAAAAAATTAATAATCGCTTTGCCTATCCATCCGTAACGACTGTCAGGAGTCGACGTATGGCCAGTTTAGAGTGCGTAAGAGAGCTTTTCCTGCCAGACTTAATAGCACTCTTGTTCTTCATAGCCGACACATAAAATCCACCATGCAATTATAAACACAACGTGTATTTAAGTGCTCGTAGCCTCATGTGTTGTTGTTGTTCCGCAGGTCGAAGGAATGCGACTTGGTCCACGGCGAGTGCACTCAGACGTACGTTCCCTACCTCTTCCTGGTGATTCCGCTGGGCCCGGTGACGCTAACCGGCCAGGATTACGTTCTCGTCGAGAGCGGCTGCGTCTGCAAGCCGAAGAATTCCGCGAACGCCGTCGCCGATCAGCATCCACCGATAGTGCCCAGCTTCTAACGCGACGTCACCGTCGGCTGAAGCTTCTCGCGGACTTTTCGTCCCAGGATCATCGACGACCGGAGAACGCGAACCACGAGGGATCCTCGGAGTGTCCTACGTAAAACACCAACAAAGTGCGGCGCGTGTTCCGCGCTCCGAGATCTTAACACGAACTCAAGGATTCAAGTGCGTCGTCGGGTCGAAGTTCGAACGCGGGCTTATCATCGTTTATTCGTGCGTTTTGGGAGCGTCTGAGAAATCGCGCTACTTCGGCGTGCGATGCGGTCGCCCTGGGCGATAAGTCACAAACCGCGGATCTCGCGATGTACAACGCAAAACCGCGGTTAGGCGATTGTCAGGTCTCTTTGCGGTCTGCGATTTGTTTGTGTCTCGCGACTGCGACCTGTGTAAACTCGATGCCTCGATGCTCGTAAAAAAAGGGGTAAATATCGCGGCGAAAGAGGCGAATGCACCGCGCGGGATTTTCCCGGAATTCTCGATGTCGAGAATTCGCGGCGTGGCTCGGGTTCATCGCGGAGAACGCGGGACAACCGCGTTGTGGGGGCAAGCAGCAGCCGGTTTCGAGAATCAGTTGCAACTCGACTGTTCTGATGCTTTTCGCTGCTTCGCAACCCGAACGCTCGCGGTGGTCGCGATCTCCGCGGGGAATCTCCGCGGGCTTCGAGTCTCGCTCGCTGCGCTGTATAATGTACGACTCGGATCCTAGATTAATCCTTCTCGGCTCGAAATTCAACCCTGCGGTGGTCCGCCTCCGGGTCAACTGCGGCTGGGTGGCCTTTTTTCCAGACTGCAGGCATCGCTGTACGAAAATATTCACTGAACTTTTCAATACGTCTGCTATTAAAAAAATCAGCGATGAATTTGTTGAAAAAAATCGAGAAGACATTAGATACGCAGAATGTATTTTTTCCGCAGCTAGTTAATTTATGGAAAAAAGATTGTTTGGGAAGTTTAAGAACCTGTGGGATAAAATCGACCCGAGCGGACTGCGCGATCTCGATCGAAAACTTCAGTAGAATATTTATTTATTTATTCACGAGATCCAAAAAATATGTCCATTCGTTCCGGATCGCTTCGTCGTCGGTCCGTTTCGAGAAAAAAAAAATACAGCCGCGGTCGTCGAAAGAGCGCGTCAACGTCGTTATGCAAACCGTGCGCATTGGAATGGAACAGTCGTGTCCCTCTCGCGTCGGCGGCGACCGATGCCGAGGGGGTTCTTGACCCAGAGACCGAGGCGTCCTCGAGAATAAAAACCTGTGTGTGCCTTTCTCACGCTCGATTTTCAGTCGCAAATTGGGCTCCCGCCCCAGTTTCCCCGTCTAACGGCTCGGGTCCCCCGCGGAAATTGCTATACCGTAAGGAAACACAATTCTCAGCTCAGGATTAGGAATGTCAGAATGTTGCAATGTCAGCTTCAGCTTCGAGTCAAAACTAAAAAAAAATAATGTGTTAAAATGTAATATTTGTTTCCATCTCTTTTCTTTTCTCCATAAAAATGAAGAACTGTTGAATCACTGTAAATTCATTGCGAGTTTCCAAGAGTAAGGATTTTCCTGATTATTGGTGAAATAACGAATGAGCTCAGCCCGGTGGGTCTGGGTGAAGACGCGACGCGATCGTAAAACGCAGATGTCCTGTACGCCACTGGCCTGCTTATTCAGAACCAGCCTCGCGCTCGGCGCGCGGTCTGCGCATCGGCGTCGCCGAACCCGCAAACGGGATGGACTCGAGGCAGGCTGACCGACCGAATGGACCGTCGTCGCGCGGCTGCCGCGCTCCCGTGAATTCCGATGAGTGTAACGTACCGTTATTCCCGTTGCGGGATTTTACTCCGCGCGCGCGCGCCTCGATTCCGCGACGCGATCGCCTCGCTCGCCTCGAGACGAAGTCTCGAGAGTGAATCTTTCGCCGCGAGATCGGCGCCGATCCCCGCGCGGACGCGAAGATTCGCATCGTCGCCACCGATCGAATCGATCGATCCGAGGCAAAGGAGCGACAATTGCTCAATGTACGTGTTTAGTTTAATTATTCATCGCTCTTGGCGCGGGACACATCGGCTACACATGCAAAGCAGACTTGGAGTTTCATCCCATTAGTTTCAAACTCTGATTATTCCCTGAATTTGCTTGATTTTTTTTTGTGCGTGGAGAATTAATTTACTGAAAGAATAATTGCTGTCGATTTATGAAGAGAATAAAAACTTGTGTTTGAAATAAGTGGGATGCTTGGAATTCTGATGCAAAGCAACGACTGCCGCGAAGCAACGACGACTCGCAGTCGCGTAGGATAAGACTTTCCGATCGAACTGTAGCGCCTCGCGCGATCGCCGCGATTGTCGGGGTCGGCGCGCGAGCTTAATTTCTACTCGAAGGACTCTTGGCGATCAGCGAAATCGAGTGACTCGAGGAACGAGGCATACATTCGATTTTGTCCTCGAGTCAGTCGAATCGTCGCTGCACATTGCGCCTATTATACTGTAGGATATCATAGTATTATAATTTTAAACGTGTATTTATAATTTATTACAGAGTTATTTGTATCGTGACGAGAGTTGTCATTCTTTTGTTCTCCCTCGCAAATCCTCGGTTTTACTCCTCCGGCGGTCTCGGCGAAAGAATGGTGGATAATTCGCACAACAGACATAACATTCGACTTTTCAAAGAATCCTCGTTTAATCGAGCTTTCAAATAAAACTGTAACAATCGAGATTTCATTTGCTGTTCTAAAAATTTTTGTTCACCGCTCTAATTCGGCTATTACGATGATGACAATATGGCCTTACGCGACATACTAACGATAAGATATATTGTTATATAATAATATATATTATATACGTCGAGGTATACGTTGTACATGCGTTGCGATAACGTGATATTGAGTTTAAGGCTTTTTTTTTATTTCTTTTCTCTGTTTTGGGTTTTACGCTTCGAGTTTCGACTGTGTCTTCGTATACACTACGGTGACGCTGTGTCGCTTTCGGATCACGACCGTTCGCCAAACTGTCGCCTGAGCAACGTTTGCGACTTTAGTAATGTGTTTTTTTTTCTCTCGTCATTTTCGTCGCCACCACCGGGATTTTCGCAACCCGGGCGCGATCGCATTTTGAGGGTCTCTCGTGGAAGAAGCACCGGAGAAAGCACGTGAATTGGAAGCCATAGGGTCGCGGACCAATTCGCAAACGGTCACTGTCGAGAATTTTTTGTCGTTTATACCTTCATTCGTTCTGAATCTCATTCGCCGAGCCAATCGGCGCCCGCGTCTCGCGGGGCAAACGTGCGTGTAAATAAAAGTGTAAATGGTAATAACGTAATAGCATAATAGTTCGTAACCGCTAAATATTTTAAACACGCAGCACGTAACGCGCTCCGCAAAGAGGAAAAAATTAGAAAGAAACGTCAAGGTCTCCGGGAAGACAACGACGAGACGAAAAGAAAGATCGCAGCTACATGCGGGAGCACGATACTGCCCGAACAATGATAAATCTATCATATAAGTAATGAATAAATATAACGATCGAAAATATGATCAAAATGCAGTACAATGAACGATCTCGCGCGAGCCTCCTTCGCGACGCTTCAGCGAGGCGTCACTTCGATTTCGGCCGCGCACGATTTCTCTCCCACCTCATAAATTTCTCTTCCTCATATAAATAGTAAAAAACCATAACAAGCATCATATATTATTACTATAGTTACATCTTTGGATAATTAACAAAACACCACGTTTCCTCGCTTCCCTTCTCACCTTCTCCCATCGCTTTCTCCTCTCGGTTTCATTCGCTTTTACAGGAAAACGCGACCGGCGTTACTTTCTTCGCGGACCCCGCGGATCCCGAAATTCCCGTAGTCGATCGCGCTAAAACGTCTCGGTAGCACGTGTCGGACTAGAATAGCACGCGCGAAACGCGCTCTTTTTCTTCGTACATTAAATAATGTTACAGGCGAAATTAATGATTAATAATAATCAATGATAATAATAGACGCGGATGAATATTTACACGATGCTGCAGTCTCGAAAAAAAAGATCTGGAACTCTCTCGTTAGTCTCTCGTTACTCGTAGAAGTTAATACTCGTGGCCCGTGGACGTTAATATTCGGGGCTGTTTTAGTTTTTGTCATGGAAAATACCGCGAGCTCTCTCGATTCATCGTTCGTCGTCGTGCCGACGAAATCGATTTGACACGCGAGCAAATGGGTCCGCGTGCGATTGAACGGAGAATCCGTTTGATAAGACTTTCGCGCGAATATCGACTGACTCTCTCCGCAGCCGCGGCGCAGGACAGCGAAAACGAATCAAGCTGTAATAATCGGGGGGGAGCTTCTACTAATCTTTAAAATTACTCGCGGTCCGCGGTTCGAAGCGCCGATAATATAATATAAATATAATGTATATACATATCTACGGGACATTCTAGGTCGAGTCCGCCTGGCCGTAATCGCCGCGTGTTTCACTTTCCAATCAAGCGTTTTCCCCATTCAAGTTTTTCCCGCGTTTTGATCGAAACCCGGACGACTCGAGGCGGCGCCTAAGTGATTCCAGATGCGGCGGAGTGTTTTCTTTTTCTCCGGCTCCGGTTGATTTCAAGCGAACCAGGCCATCCGCGAGCGATTTCTCCAGTCTCATCCGATTCACACCAGACTCATCTAATTTTCCGGAGTCGCTTGAAGCTTTACACAATCTTACGGACGATGAAAATGCCAGGTCGGTCGGACGCAGAACGCCCCGTGTACGAGATACACGCTCCACATAGAATCCCACGCACACCTGGGGCTAACAGCAGATCCCGTAAATATCCTCGATGAGCATATCGTTTTACAAAAATGACACATATTCAGTTTATAAATAACCAACTTCTTACACAAGATTATCGATAATTAGGTATATAAATACTTATCGGCTACGATGACTCTTTAGTACATTCGGGCGCGTGACGTAAGCGCGCGCGCGCGATTGCGCTGTATGTAAAACGCGATGATTTCGCATGGAGGATTCTGGCGGACGCGCGAATGGCGTGAAGAGCCTTCGATCTCGACATGAGTACACGATTTACGAGCCACTCCGTCGCTCTCGCGGTCTCGTCGATCCCGCGTCGCGTTCCCCCTGACTTCGAATAAAAATAAGAATTGGTAATTTAGTGTCTATTTACAACCCGAAGTACACCACGCGTGATTATACGTCGAACAACGATGCTTATCACATTGGGTCGAGCCTACGTTGATCACGGATTCGCCGGGGACCCGAAAAATTCGCCCTTCGTTCCGCCGCGGAGACGCGAAGTGAAGGAAGCTACCGGGCGTTTTCAAGCTCCGTCTTCGCGAATTCAGTTGTCGCTCTCGGCGTAATCGTCGCTCTCTCCGCTGTCGTAACTCTGGCTCTTCGGGGGATCGTGATCGCCCGACGACGGAGCGTCGTCCTCGAATCCAGCGGGAACGACGTCCCTCGTCTGGTTGGAATCCGGCGAATTCTCGCCACCGGCCAGAACGTCCAGGTTCGGCGAAAAGGCGTCATCCTCGGCGCCGTTCTCGTAGGGCCTGCGAATTATTTTTTAACAAACGTTAGTCAATCGACAAGTTTCGAACAAATACTATTTCGTACGATTATTCGTGTGAGCTTGTCAGAATTTTTGGTAAGTGATGATTCAGTCAGCTTCTTTTTTTTTTCTCAATTTCAGAAGACAGATTGTTTTAGGGGCATAAAATATGCGTGTCTCATGCTAATAAAAATAACCAATTCTCTAGTGTTGTTACTCGGTATTATTGCCAATTAATAGTGCGACGAATCGAGGCTGATAAACAATAGAGACAAATGATATTGTAACGCATATCACATTGCTGTGGGCGACGAAAGTCTTGCACGACGCGCGATCCACGATACGCAATGTTATTGCAATGGCCGAAGAAAATAAAAATACGACGAGATAATCGATCATGCGTTAATGCATCTCTCGCGAGATCGCATCGGTAATGTTATACGTGCGAGACCGAACATTAAAACACAGACACACACACACGCACGGGGTGCATTGATCATCAAGGTGTACGCATGCAAGCTTATGACTTACTTACTGAGCTGCAGATGATGGTTACATTTCATCATCACACAGCCTGCAACAAAACGCATATAGCATCTTCGTCATTTTCTCAAAGTCTCAAAATTCCCAAAGGACAAAGTCAAGAGAGAAAAAGAGAGAGAGAGATAAGAAATTATGTGAATCAAAGAGGTAAGATTATAGAAAGTTAGTTCCCCGGAGGGTGTCAACCATCTAAGCATGCCTCATTCGTGGAAGACTCTCTTCTCCGCCCGAAAAAAAACACACGATCGAGATCGCAAAAACAATGCACCGGTAGCTCTGAAATATCATCTCAGACTCTACGCGGCGCGAATAATTTTCGCGAAGCCAATTGTACGATTTTTCAAAAACTTATGGCCTGGTCGGATCGGATTTTCTTCACGTTAGCAGCTTCGGGTTCGGCTGGGTTGTTTATACCACGTGAGGAATTACACCAAAAGTTCTCAATTTCCAAAAAAACGCTACCAAATGTTCAGAGCGCGGCTCGCGCGGCGCTGCGACGGGTCGCACGACAGACTCTCGTGGTCAGTGTTCTTTCGTGAAGCGAAAAGATCGTAATGATTATTCGGGACCAGCAATTGTGTAGATAAATGACTTAAAAAAAGAAAAAGAAAACCAATCGTAGAACTTACGTCTGCTCGTTTTGGTCGTTTCCGCTTTCCTCAGCGACCAGCAGTTCGTACTCGTCGGCCGCGAATCTGTCCCAGTCGGAAAGCTGCGAGAGGAAAAGACATTTGAACGTTAAAGGATTTCCAGCGATCGTATTTGCGGTTTCCACGGCAATTCTTTTCCTTCTCTACGCTCACCTCGTGACCGTCGGCGTCGTGATCTCTCGTCGAGGCGAAAGGATCTCTCTGCTCGTGATCCAGATACTTCTCGAGATTGAAGAAAGTGTCGAAGAATATGGACGTCATCTTGCATTTCTTCAGATCGCTGAGGGATATCTTGCCGGGTGTCGCCGGATGGATCATGTCGAGCATCTGGCACAGGCAGTCCTCGAACGGCAGCGTCTCCATGCCGATCGCCTCCATGCGCTGCAGTTGCTCCTCGTAGAAGTATTCCAGCTCGTACATCGACAAGTAACCGTCGCCGTCGAGATCCATGCACCTGCGGAGTGCCGAATTATTTCAGTCATTCGAAGTCAAATAAAAACGTCACGTTTTACTTTCTTCATTTGTCTCCATTAGTTTCCTACCTGAACCAGTACTCAATGGCAGTGGGATGATTCTTGTCCTCCTCACTCAGCAGGAACCACACGAATTCCGTGTAGCTCATCCGATTTCCGAATTGCCCGGACTCTTGAGGGGTGCCGCTCTTGACTCCGCCTCTCGTCACGGCGCCGCTGAATATTCGCTCGATCATGAGCGTCGACAACGCTGGAATGTAAGAATGATTCGTTGAAATTCAAGTCCCAAATGCGGCGAATTTAAAAATGGAAATGTCGGCCGTATCAGTCATTGAGAAGCTCACCGTGGTCGTTGTGCCCGGTGAGATCCATCTTGTCGATAAACAGATCGTGATCGCGATCGAGCTCCCAGAACTTGCAGTATATTACGTAAAAGTGCTCGTAACTGAAGTACGCGGTAACCTGGTTGATGTCCTCCTCGTGCTCGAGAACGTTAATGACCGCGAGGAGATTGCTCCTCCGCAGCTCCGACACCGAGATTTTCCCGCTCCAGCTTCGGTTCACGCAGTAAAATATCCTCGCGATCACCTGAAAAATGTCCAACGAATCATTAGTCACATTTCCTCCGGCTAAACGATTCGTTCGTCGAGATTACAGTCGATCCAAGTGGCGCTAACCGTGTGAACGTAACGAGAATGAAATTCCGTAGCTTCCTTCAGGAAAGTGAGGCCCGGATGTGTCTCCACGACGTCTTGAACCAGGGGAATCAGGTCCTCCGGTATAATTGTGTTTCTCTGTCCTTTGGTGGTGATCCTGACGAACTTGCTCGCCGCGTCGTGATGCGTGTTCGTCAATCTGTGGGAATAAAAATAAAAAATAACAAATGTACATTCAGATCTAGAGATATGACAAATGGAATCTTGGAGTTTCTTACTCTTTCCAGAAGTCGAGGAAGGCTGACATCTCGACGAATCCATTCTGATCGCCTCCGGCAGCGAGGAATAGTGGCACTTTCCAGTAGAGCGGAAGGTCGCAGGCCTGTTTACCGAAAAAAAAATTAATTAACGAATAAATAAATATTTGATCATCCCACCGCATAGAGACGCTAATTAACCCCAATAGGCCTCGGAAATTAGTGTTTACCTTCGTGATAGTGTGGAATTGAGGTCGCGAAGCCCGGTGACCAGGTAAACTCTGAAAAGCCGCAGTGATTTTGGCGATCGTGGCTTCGACCTGCGACAGCGGCGTGGGTTTTCCTCCGGGGAAATAAAATCTAAAAAAAAAGTCATTATCAATAAAGCGTAAATGCTAATAATAGTGTGGGCGACGAATTACCAAAGTTGAAGAGCCTCACCTCGGTATGTGAACGTTTCTGTTCGCCTTGACGTGTCTCTGCAAGGTCGTGTGAGGCGGCAGGCCCTTCTGCTGTGTCTTGTCCCGTGCGTAAGTCTGAAACAGCGCGATAGAGGCGTGAAAAAGAAAAAAATTAATAAATAATTCATAATTCAAGTATCCGCCGGCGAATGCCAGCCGCGCCGGACGTATTACAACGCGAATAATTAATTTCAACGCGATAGGCATTTGCCTATTAAAATCGGACGACGACGTAAAAGGAAATAGAGCACAGATAGCGCTTCAGCGATCGGCGACCAAGTCGAACTTCGTTCTACTTAGGCGCCTATCGCTTTTGCATACAAATAATAATATGTAGCGGACTAAAAAAAAAAATTCAATCAACCCAAACTTCATAATCCCTCTTTTAAAAAGTTCATGAGTAACGGAAGGCATTGTTAGCAAACTATTCGAGCTGTGACTGGCTGAGACTCTCAGACCGAGTCCAGGTTCATTTGTCCTTGATAACTTTGACAGTTCTGTCAAATATCGTATTTTTTTTAATCCACTAAAAAAAGGTTGATGGCAGTGTTTTCAGGGGTAGAGTATGCGACTTGAGAACAATGGTATAGGTTAAAAGTCGATATTTTGAAAAAATAAATTTCGTGACCCCGATTTAGGCGGTTTTCGGCCCGGCGGCCAGATCTACGATTTCTGACAAACTGTTCGGCCAAAAAATTTTTTTTTTTCAAAATCAACTAAAAAAAGGTTGTAACCAGTGTTTTCAGGGGTAGAATATGCGACTTGAGAACGATGGTATAGGTTAAAAGCAGATATTTTGAAAAAATACCCCTTCAAAAAATTTGCGATATTTGAGGGTCAACTTTAAAAATCTGCGAAAAATCGAAAAATCGAGATATCGCGTTCCGCCTGGCGGTATTGTCTTCCTTGAAGGGTTATCTTTCGAATGCAAAAAGGAAATCCAGATTTCATTGAGCCAAAAAAATGTACATCGATTTTAGTGAAGTGTCAAAAATCGAAAAAAGTGAAAAATCATTTTCCACGTTTTCCTCCTCGAATTTTGGATTTTTCGGGCAAACACCCGTCATTTTTGGAATCAGCATGAAATTTGCCATCGGAAATAGTTTTAAAACTTCGTTAAATCGAACATTTTTCTTGCCAAAAAAACGGCAAGAGATAACCTCCTACACCGCCGTCGTTCCTAGTAATAATTAAAAAAATGTTCTTATACCCAAAAAAAAGCTTAACATCCAAGTTCTTCAAATTTCATTTTCTTATGCAGTTGTAGCCGTTGCTGCGAGTGATCGCCCCGCCGTTGGTTGCCCCGCAGCTCAGTCATTTGCGCGAGCGGCCACCAAGGACGCAGCATCCTGTTACGCGCGGCGCGCGCTCGATGCCGTAAGAAAGATCCGAAGAATGCAAAGAGACACCCGCGTTCGCTCGTTCGACGTTCGCTCGCCGCCGCCGCTGTCTCGCTCGCGCCAATAGCGATCCACAGGCTCATCCATACCGCGGGCCGCACCTCAACGCGCGCTTTGTGTATATATCTATATATAAATATATATACGTCATATATACATGGCGGTTGATACACCGAGCGAACGTTTCGTTACATCACGCGCTGCTCTCTCGCAGATCCGCGCGAGACGCTACAACCGACGAGCGTCCAGCGCCGAGCCGCGCGCAGCGAGCACACCGGGCGCTGCGCTCGCCCCGTCCTCGGGCAGAGCGCAGAGGCGGCGACGGCGACGACCTAACCTATACGCGCCGCTCGGCAGCACTGGCCAACCGCCGAACGAGCCATTCGCGACGACAGCCGCGATTATTTACAGCGATACTTAACCTCCGAGAACGTCGACCACCGCGCGCCGACGAGGCGGTTGCGAATCTCTCGATGATTTGTCGAGAGGAAACGGGAAACTCTGGAGAATCGGGTCGTTATTTTCATCGGGAGCCTCTCTTTGGCGATCGGACCAGTTTTGGCGGTCGTTGGGCATTTGTTTTTGGGGTGGGGATCACAAATAACGAATGACCAAAAAGTGAATGGCCAAAATAACGAATTTAAAACTAACGAACGTGTAAATCTAGAATGATCATCATTACGGAATTCGCTATTTTAGCCATTCGTTATTTTGATCATTCTGTATTTTGAACCCACATTTTATTAAAATGCAGTTAAAATAGCGAATGATCAAGATAACGAATGGCTAAAATAGCGAATTCCATAATGATGATAATTCTAGATTTAGACGTTTGTTAGTTTTAAATTCGTTATTTTGGCCATTCGCTTTTTGGTAATTCGTTATTTTGATCCCCACCCTATTTTTGCCGGGGAAAATTGTTGTGTATTTTTTTTTTATTTTGCTCGGAGTTTTCTTACTAGAAAACTTTAATCGAAAGCAACATGCAAGGAGCTTGACTGACACTTTAGTCAATCGAATTCGTGATTTCGCCTCCGGCGCGCCGACGAATCGCAAACACGAGATTCCGCGAGCCGTAGCTCTCGGGTCTGTATGTATCGGGTCGAGCTGGATAAATCGTCCCGGTCGCGTGGGGCGAGAGCTTAATTCAATCATTCACATACGCGGGCCGTTTCTCGATGCTCGTCGCTTCGGTTAATCGAATTCCGCGTGGTTCTCGCAGTGCTGCAGAACGAGAGAGAGAGAGACGGAAAGCGAGAGAGGTGCGCGTCTCCGGTCGCGTGGGTGACTCCCGGGGATTACGGAATAAAGTCACGTGGGCCACGAGACGCTGTTACGGATTATCGCGGTGTTTTTTTTTGCCCCACCGCGAGATGCGCGATTTTTTTCTCCGTTGGGCGCCTGGCGGATACCGTCTATCACAACGTTTGACAATTGACATTGCAATTTCGACAGGGAGGGCCGCACCCGTTGTGTACGACGCGGTCTCGTTACCTTGGGCACCGCGGCGCGCCAAATTGATCGTGTCAAAGGGCGACCTTGGCGAATCTCGTCGCTTCGGTCGCCACGACCGACGAATACACAGCAGCGCCTCTTATTATTTTTATTTATAGTACGTCGAATGTCTGGCAATTAACTACTCCTAAACATAATTTTTAGCTGAATTAAATAAAAAATTTAATTTAAGAATTATTATATTTTTCTCTAAAAATCACCATGGAAAGAATAAGAGGGGCAAGAAATGAAGAGGAGGGAAGCCAAAGAGACGAAGGGGAGTAATAACAAAGAGAAGTGAACTACCTGCAATATTCAAAACTTAATTTTTATTGAACCGGTCAATGTGCGCTTGATAGTTATGAAACCAAAGAAGGGAAGGAAACGAAATAGCTTAAAGTGAAATCTGTGTTATTCTGTAAAGAAATTAAGTTCTTGATGGGAGTTGTAAAGAACAGTATGTAAAAGGTTGAAGAAACCATACATTAATAAAAATAATAATATATGTATCAACGTACTCATGATGCTAATATTATAATTTTCTCTATTAAAAAAATGAAATTTCTGCTCGTTTTTTTTAGCTCGACTGATATCCAACCGCGACGGAAATTTTCGCGGTTACCGCGGAGAGTCCCGTGGGGCGAGGGAGACGCGAGAGGTTCTCTTCGGATGACGACGAAACGACTGGGCTGCCGCGATGTCCCGCGCCGCGAACCCTTTTAAGGAACAGTGCATCGCACTGCACTCCGCGATGCGTTTTCTCCGCTCTCGGACCGGCCGAAGCCCGCCGAATGAGTCATCGCAGCGAGCGGCGAGCACCGGCGTATATAGCGCCGGCGGCCCGGCGCGTATGTGGAGTATAATAGGCCGAGCGCGCGGGCAAACGCCGCGCCGGAGCGACGACGAAACTGTGTCTCACCGTCGGTTCGCCGAGCCTTTTCAGATCGAACTCTCGACTCTCGAGGCGAAACCACAACCACCCGGGTTTTCTGCGTCCCGCATCGTGACGGATCCACTGTTTCTCGGTCGCACTTGTTTACGCGATACAGTGAAACCCCGATTAAAGATTTAAAAAATAAAAAATAAAAAAAAAATAAAAAAGACAATGAATAAAAATATAATAAAATAAACAGCTGCACATTGCACAATACGTAATCAAATATTTCTCAGTACGAACACAAAACACAAGAACAAAAAAAAAAAAACAATAAATGAAAATAAAATAAAATAGAATTGCATATTACGTAATACAATATTTGTCAGATCAAACACAAATTTGTTGTCGACTGCCAAGCCGGATTTTCATGGCGATTTCAACTGTGCGAATCTGTCGGTCCGGGCCAGCTCGATCGAACGGGTGTTCGACTGTACACGCATTTTCCCTGACTTCTCCCATAAGGCAGATCCATTGTCGCTCGCTCAGGAAGCGTCGCCGAGCTCCTTTAAACGCCGCGCCACGCGCACGTGCTCACGGGTTTCACTTCCTGCCCGACCTTGTTTTTCCACGAGTTTCGACTCGCCGACGATTGCCCCTCCCCCCCCCCCCCCCCTCCTTGCCCTCTCCTGCCCGCTCGGCTAATTGTCCGACGCGACGAGGCGATTTTCCAATTCATCAACCGGTAAATAATCGAGCAATTGGCACGTTCGCCGTGTACGGGAAAAAAAAAACAAGAAAAAAAGTCTTTGTCTCCGCGCGAGTAAGGCGAACGCGGCGGCGGAGGATTCCTCACGATTTTTCCACGCGGAGCACGTGGCGCCCGAGGAAATAGCGATGAGACATCGCGCCCGGAGAGGAAGGAGAGAAATCCTTGGGATAATTTTTTCACCGCGCTCTACAGCAGCTGCATGAAAACTCGTATCTCGGCGCACCGGAATCGCGAGACAATCGCGAACGGAAATATTTATTTCGCGGAAAGCAGATATTATTATCTATTATTATTTATTATTAGTTACTATCAGACATATTTCGAAATAAATGCAATAGTCCAAAAATAGGTCAAGAATAATTCAAACAAACCCGAAAAAAAAAAAATTCGAAACGTCAAATTGCCACATAAATTCAGCTCGCTCGTTTCGCGCTTCTCGAACGTCGCGACCCAGACTTTTCTCCGGTACAAAAAAACAGTAAAAAAATCGCGGGTGCCCTATACTTTTCGTCTGGTCGCTCGCGGTTGTTACGGGTCCGACTTGTTCTGCGCCGCTATTATTTATTTATATTTTCCTTTCTTCATTTTTACAACCGCGCGCGATATTATTCCATTCTCGCAGCGCGGATAATTCGTTACGTGGAATTTCGGTTGCACGTGCAGCGCAGCACGCGGCGAGATTTTTACGGCGAAACGGCCGAGCGGAGATCGTTCGGCTCTCCGCATAATAATCGAGAGCGAGGTATACACGACTCGTGCCGCTACAATTTGTATACATATATCGAGTGTGTATATATTTTTTCTCTTTTTCTCTCTATATATACAGATACACATAACGAGAACAGCTGGTTCAGGCTGCTGACCAGCGGTCGAGCCTTGCGAAGTCACCGCCGAGCGAGAGCCGCAGTTGCAGTTTCTCTCTCGTCCGAAGTCGTCTCGTCGCCTTGGATTATTCCGCCGCTGAGCCTGTTAAGGTCCGCTTAATGCTCTTCGCGGAGGTCCAATTCTCGGCTCGCGGTTTACTTTTCAGGCCCGGCGGCGGCGGCGGCTCCTCCGATCTCGCGTGCATTTCGAGGCAGAGCGACTGCGAGAACGGAATGGCACTCGAAGTGGTTGAAACGAAACGACAACACAGAGGCTCGAGGCTCGGGACTCGACTCGCGCTGCTCTCGGCAATTCACGAGCGTCAAATGACTCGGGTGGCTCCGAGCGAGATATAAACAATACGTGACGGGGTTCGCGACGGACGGACGGACGGGGGAGGAAGGGAGAACGAGTGAATGAGCCTCGAGGGGAGACGTTGCGATCTCGCGGACTACGGACGCTGACTACACTCGACTAACTCTTCAAGCGACTCGATCGTCGGACTTATGACTGTAATAACGTTTATTATTTTTTATCCGAGCGTCGCGATTATGAGGAACATTTTTGTCACACTGATTTAAATGTTCGACTGAGTCAAATGATACTTTTTCCATGTTAATAAAAATTCTCGTGATATTATTATTATTATCATTATTATGATCCATACTCGATTCAAAAATGGGTCAACCGTAAAACCCCTGATTACGCATTACAAAGCGAATCTCAATGACCAGGATTTAATTAAATTCCTCCGACTAATCCCATTTCCAGATTTCATTCTTCTCCCCCCATTTCCCTCAACCCGAAATTCCCCAACCAAGACGGGATGATATTCAATCTCGTCCAACCGACGCGAATCGACACGACCTACCCCACGTTTCTCATTACCCGTTACAGAGGCCGCGCGGCTTCGTTAATCGCGAATTTAAAAATCTGCAATCCCTTCGGTCCTGAATATCCGATTTTTGTATTACGTAATATCCAAAATATCTCAACCATATTTAGCGACCAGAATGTGGCGAAGCTGTGTCCTGACGGAGAGTCCCATACACGTACATGACTTATATATACACATATACACATTCGTCTTTTCTACGAGCGATAAATACGCCATTATTATTCGTCGAGGCGTTCATTGTTCGCGGTCTCGGCTAGCTTCGGGAAGCGTCGCGTATGTACAGCGCATACACGGGCCCCGTTCGGCCGCTGCTGCCGCGGGGTTATGAGTTCATAGTTCACGCGGCGCGCAGGGACAGCGGCGACGTGCGAGGGGCCAGCGTCATGAAGTCGCATGAATACATGTATAGCACGTAGCGCGCCTACTTACTACGGGGCTCGTCTCGCGGAATGCGCGCGCGCGCGGTCGCGTCGTGTCGCGCGCGCGACGACGGCAACGGCAACGGCAGCGACCGCGCGGGCACAACGATCGCCGTCCCCGCGCGCAACGTACAACAATGCCGTGCGGGGGCCAAGCCCCTCGAAGCGACGAACGCGAGCCAACGCCGCGGCGCGCTCGCCACTCGCGTGGCTTATGCGCTACGACTATGACCGCACTGTATATAGAGAACGAGAGAATGAGAGAGAACGAAAGAGAAAGAGAACGAGAGAGAAATAGAGATAAAGAGAGAAAGAGAAAAAGAGACAGAATCGAGTTTTATATCTATGCAACATTATTTCTATTTCTATTTTTATTCCTATGGGGTTTGTGCCACGGGCATTGTTCCCTCGTTGCGCAACAAAACGATCGCCAGCAATAAGCGCGTATAGCGTGTGACTTATCGCGCCGACGAGAATTTATATTTGCGGTCAATCGGCTAGTTAACATTCGCTCGTCGGTCTGTCGGGCGTGATACTGATTGTTTTGCATTAATTCATGGCTCTCGTCGGGGCGGCGAGAAACGCGAGGCGCGTTGATTTAATTCAGCACCGGTTCTATGTGGTCGATAAGCGAAGCCCCTGTTTTACCGACGAATCTGTAAAAAAAACTCGCCACGAGTGCTCGGGACGTGACGCGAAAAATCTGTCCTTGGACTCTTCTCTCCGAATTTTCCCGATAGTCGGTCTGTGTGCATTTCGTATTGTGACCCATTGACGTTTGACGGCGGAACAAAATGAATTAAACGGCTTTGTCGCCGGTGCCAATCTCGCCGGCGTTTCCAGCAGTTGCATGTAATCGAACTGGGTTTTTTGTAAAAAAAAAAAAAAAGAAGAAAGAAAAGTAAACGCGATACGTAACAAAGTTAAAAGCGAGAGACGAACGAACGCGAGTCGAGGGTAAACGCCGGGAGGCGCATGACAACGAGGCCGAGAGTCTCGTGCAGCGTCGCGCGGGGTATCCGAGTATCTCTCGGTGTTCGTGCGCCGAGCGCAGCGGACGCCCGCGACGGTAGCGGATCCGCGAGGGTCACAGGACGGTTTCCTGGACGTTCGCCAGAGTGGCGAGCGCGGCTCCGCGGCTGCCAAAACGCGTTATCTCCTGCGGTGCGTCTCTCGCTCTCTCTCTCCTCGCGCATCGCTGCTTCGCTCTCGTGCACCGAGCCAGCTAGCTGGCTATGTATAAAGTAGCCGTGTAGAAAAAAAAAAAAAAAAAAAAAAAAAACGGAGCAGAAGTCGACGCGACAAGGCTTACGACGATGGGACTCGTTGAGCGCGACGGTAAAACTTGATTCCGCGGTTTCGCTTTTCATGCAAATTCTTCATTTTCCCAAAAAATTCCTTTAATCTTATTCGAATATTTTTTAATCTGAATTTTCATTATGGTGAAATTTGCATCGTTGGAAAGCACCGACAATTTTTATTTTTTTATTTTTATGAATCCAAAGAATAGTACTGGGTATAAAAATGTATTACAACGGTTGACCGTTATATTAACTTTTTAGAATCGTTAGAATATAGTAGTAATATTTGTTTCCAGTGTATAACCTCTCGGACTTTTACAAATTCCCCTTCCCCTTATCATATCATCTTTATCACATCACTTTAGAATATATGTATATATATATATTTTTTTTTTTTCGTTTCATTCCAACGTTCTAAACTTTAACGTCACGCATTTTTCTCTCATCAGAGTTGAATAAAAAATTGTATAACAAAAAAAGAGGCCACGTTACCTGCGCCTTGCTCTGCACCTCGTGTCCCGTTCGCCACGTGTTCACGGCCGGTTGCCTGGGTCCCCGTTTGTCGAGCAGCAGTTCGCTCGGGCATTTCTCAAAAATCAACACCCGCTCGGCGACGGATCCTCGTGTCAGGAACGGCCGGACAGGATTGTTTCCGGTTCCGGTCGCGGCGGCGGCGCGTATGTGCTGCTTCTGCTGTGTCGTCAGCTCCGGATGCGGCACCTGGTCGAGTCTCGGCCTCGGCGAGTTCACCCTCGGTCCCCATCGCGACGTCACGAAGTCCCGCTCGTCCTTGGTGCCGTCTTTCGCGTCCTTGACGCTGTTACCACTGACCTCAGGCTCGAACTTGGTCCTCGTGGTGGAAACCAGCTGCTCGGGCGGAGCGAACGCTCCGGCGTTCTTCTGCTCCTCGAGCCGCTGCTGCGTCGGCGGATTCTGCTGAGCCGCCCTGTACCTGACCTTGGCGTAGTCGACCATCGACATTGACGACAGATCGTCCTTGCTGAGGGTCTTCGCGTCGGCGCCCGACGAATTATTCACGAGCGGAGCGTTCACCACATTGTTGACGAGTATCGCCGAGGTCGGCGTCGTCGCGTTACCGACAATCGACTCCCTGGCGCCGCTGCCCGTGATCACCGATCCAGGGTGACTCAGGATGATCGGCTTGACCGGATCGACCTTGGGTTTCTCCTTCTTGATCGCGGGCTTCTGTCTCGCAACCTGAACAACCGGACCCGGGGCGACGACGTTGTTCCTGTCCAGGATCACCGGATCCTCGGTGATGACGGCGCCGGTCTTCAGGGCGTTTATCAGCCGCTCCTCCTCCCTCGCCACCTCGTCGAGATAAGCGTTGACGTTATAATTAACAGGACTCGACCTCGAGGTCACTGGACTCGCGAAATTATCCTCCTTCACCGGCGACCCGACCTTCTGACCACCCGACGCATTGACGGCATTGCATATCCTGCCGCGAGGTTCTCCAATCTTGTTCTTCAGCGGCCAGGTCGTCAACCCCGAGGTAACCGTGGAATTCTCCGCCAACGACGAAGCAGCGGTCCCACCGGTCGGCGACGACGTGACGACGCTGCTGACCGGCCTCTTCTGTTGTACCAAAATCTTGGAGGGCGTAAGGTCAACCGGGAAGGTCGTCTCGATGGTCTCCAAGAAGATCTCGTTGTGATGAGCGCTCGGTGTCTTCGGCGAGAGCTTCGCCGTCTGCGCGACTTTCCCGGGATACCCCGAAGTCGGCGAGGTCAGCGAGGTCAGCGCCGTCTTCGGCTGTACCTGCGGCTTCGTCATCGACTGACCGAGGCCGCCGGTCGGCGTCTTCACGGGCGACGTGTGCGGCGTGGAATTTCGCTCGAACTTCTGCAGGGCGAACTGTATCGACGACGGCAGCGTCTTCGCCGGTGACCTCTGACGACCTCCGACGCCGCCGGCCGCCGCGGCTGCGGCGATTCTCGCACGGTCCTCGACCACGAAATTGTTGACGAGCTTCTCAAGGTTATTGTTGTCGAGTCCGCGCGATTGCGCGAGAATCTCCACGGCGGTGGGACTCGTGGCCGGCGACGAGCCCGCGGACGACTTCTTGGCGGCGCTGCTCATCGCGGCGGTGGCGCTGGAGGTCGGCGTGAGGGCGCTGCCGAATTTATCGGCGGCCGTCGCGTTGCTGTGACAATTGAGTATCTCGGTTGGCGCGAGACCGCGACTCTTCCACGTCTGGTAAATCGCCTCGGCGTGATCGCTTATTTGCTTGGCGATCGCGGCGATGTCCTCGTCGCCGGCGGCGGTGGCGGCGCTGGAGGACGACGACGACGAGTCGGTGGGGTACTTGCCGCGCAGCTGCTCGTGCTTGGCGGTTGCCGCCATTATCGCGGCTTGAGCCGGATCACGGAACTGCGAGGACTCCGGGAACTGCGAGTGGTGACGATGGTTGATCTGCTGGTGATGACGGTTGATCTGATGATGCTGATTGAGATGATGGTACTGGTTGATCTGGTGCTGCTGCTGCTGCCCGTTGGTCTGCTGATTCTGAAGATGGTGCTGATGATGCTGAAGATGCTGCTGATGATGCTGACGATAGATCAGCTGCTGGTAGTGATTGGTCTCCTGATAACGATTTATCTGTCGTTGATTCTGCTGGTTCTGCTGATTCTGCTGGTGCTGCTGATTCTGCTGACTCTGCTGATTCTGCAGATTCGGCTGGTAGCCGAAATCGTCGGACGTCCCGTCCGCGACTAACTCGGCATAGCCCGGACTGTCCCGAAGTGGCAGAACGTCGATCGGCACCGCGTAACCGTAACGCACCGACGCCTGATAATCCACCCGGTCCGTCTGACGTCCGAAGTCGCGCGAGTCGCCTCGCGACGCGAAATCCACGCTGCTATGAGCCACGTGACGCACGTGGCGTGTCGCGTAGACTCCGCCGGCGACGGCGGCAATGCCAGAAGCGATCGGGTCACCCGGCGACGACGACGACGGCGGCGGCGCCGAACCCGGCGGATTCACCGGTTCCTCCTTCCTCCTCCCCTTCGCTTCCTCCTCGTCCGCTTCGTCGTCTTCTTCGGCTTCGCGGGCCGCTGGCATCGCTCAGGCCATTCGGCCCGAGTCGGCGTCGTGCGCGATCGCGCGACTCGTCGGGCGTCTCGGCGACGACGAGCTGAAGCGGATGCGCGTTGTGATCATCGTGGATATGCTGGGGGATGGAGATTTTTATTTTTATTTTGAGAGGCGAAGCTGGAACCCAGGAACTTGAAGTTGTTGGAGGACACTTTGATGACCTTGGACACTTCTTGGACTTCTTCGTCTTCTTCTTTCTCCTCTTCTTCTTCCTCCTCTTTTTCTTCTTTTATTTTATTTTATTTTATTTAGGAGGTGAAGCTGGAACTCAGGATCTTGAAGTTGCTGGAGGACACCTTGATGACCTTGGACACTTCTTGGACTTCTTTGTCTACTTTTTTCTCTTCTTCTTCTTCTTCTTCTTCTTTTTCTACTTCTGCTAGTTCGTCGTTCCCCTTCCTCGTCTTCTTCTTCTTCCTGAAGATGCGGTAACGACGATTACGCGAATTAGCACTTTCACGTACCTCGATAATTATCGTCACCGTAGGCGACGTCGCCGCGACCGTCGTCGCTTCCTGCGCGCGGATTCCGAGCCTCGCGACGGTGCACTGCACACATACACACGCACGCACCCACGCACACACACAGCACTGACGACGGCCGTGCGGTTTTACCGTTAATATCACTCTTTGTTTTACGTGTGTTTTGCGTATATCACTTGGGCGATTAAATATCCGGTTCGCGGTAGAGGCGAGCGCGGCTGATCGGCGGGGAAGGCTTCCCGATGCTGTCCCGATGGCTCGACGATCCGTGGA
This sequence comes from Itoplectis maculator, assembly GCA_964034905.1. Classification (NCBI taxonomy): domain Eukaryota; kingdom Metazoa; phylum Arthropoda; class Insecta; order Hymenoptera; family Ichneumonidae; genus Itoplectis; species Itoplectis maculator. The sequence goes on along the minus strand of OZ035857.1, from coordinate 7,395,703 downwards.
TCATCTGAAAGAAAAATTAAAACAGGCGATGAGTCTTCGTGCGTGCGGCAAACGACCTCCAGGCAAAAATCCTTCTTCCTTTTCTTCCTCCTCTTCCTTCAACCGGCGGTTCGTTGTTTAATATCGCGAAATCTAGCAGTTTGTCAAAAAAAAAAAGATTTTTCGCGTTTTTCTCCTCGAATTTTCGATCTTTCCGGACAACACCTATGATTTTTTAAATCAGCAGGAAATTTGCCATCGGATAGGGTTTTTAAACTTTACGAAATAGACAATTTTTTTTTTTCCCAAAAAACGCAAGGGGTACCCCTTCTAAAAATTTGCGATTTTTGAGGGTCGACTTTAAAATTCTGCAAAAAATAAAAAAATCGAGGTATCGCGTTCCGCCTAGCGGCATCCTCTTCGTTCAAGGGTTATCTTTCGAATGCAAAAAGAAAATCCAGATTTCATTGAGCCAAAACAAATTTACATCGATTTTAGTGAAGTGCCAAAATTCGAAAAAAGTGAAAAGTCGTTTTTCGCGTTTATCTCCTCGAATTTTTGATTTCTCGGACAAACATCGGATATTTTTGGAATCAGCGGGAAATTCTCCATCGGACAGGCTTTTAAAACTTCGTTAAATCAAACATTTTTTTTTTCGCCAAAAAAACCGGCAAGGGTTACTACGCTGACTGAATCCAACAATATGTTGTCAACCCAACATTATTTAGTAGCCACATAATGGAACTTCGACGAAAGCGTTTGCTTTCACTGCGAGCGATGCGTTTGGTTCGTGGCTGCGTACGTGACTGTCAAAGTCGTGAGGCCACGTGAAAACAGTCGGTACAGCAGTCGACACGCATGACGACTGCGCGCGCGCGCTGCCGACAACGCCGCGGAGGAACTCGCGCGGGGCGCGTGAATCGAATCCCAAAGCGAAGACACGTTTCCTGTATCACGTGTCGAGTCGCGTCGCCGTCGTCCGCGACTCTCCGCGCGACCCATTGTCTCGCGTCTCTCGTCCCTCGGTCTCGCTATACAAAACCATCGCGCTTTCTCTCTCTCCATCTCTTTCCGTCTGCCGCTCGTTCGGCCCAACGGACCTCGAGGCTCCGTCTCGTTCGTGTATTTTCGGAGGCTATTCCCGGCCTGTTCCACGCGGTGCAAAGCGCGCAGAATTTTCTAACGCCACAGCTTTGTAGTCGCTCGACGTCGTAGCGCGAATCTCGATTCGTACATGCAAATCCTTTTGAACCGAAAACAGATTGACAACCGCGGCCGGATCGATCGATCAAGATACCAACAAGATATTCCCTCCAATCCGACTCCAGAGATAAGCGCGAGTTATATCGAAAATTGATAAGGCGCAGTGACGTAACGAAAAACTACAAAATTTCTCAATCCCACGCCCCCCTCCCCCAACCTCTCCCCTCACCTCTTGTCATTCGTCCATTCATCCAAGTCGCCGCCTTAGCTCTGTTGTTGTCTTTTTTTTTTCACTATCAGACTCGACCGGCTTTATCGGGGCGGCTTCATTATCGCGAGAATTTCGCGGAGTCGAGTTGTAGCTGAGTAATTGAAGCGATTAACGAGCGTCGTGCTGCGCTCGGCGCTCGCTCGAGCGAGCGATAAACGCCACTCGAGCGCGGCTGATCGCTTTTACAGTAACGTCGAGCGATCTCGTGTGACTGCAGTTTTCATATGTATATATAAATATACATATACACACACACATTCAGTATTTTATATATACATATATATAAAATACTCGCCGGTTACACGCGAGCATATACATATACGCGGTTACAGATATACACACATATATGTAGTATTTTGTATATATACACATATATATAACATACTCAACGCTCGCCGGTTAGACGCGAGCAGCATACACGAGAGGCGGAGAGATACACACGGAGAGCTAATGGCAAAGCCTCGGCGCGACTGTCGGATAACTCGGTCGCCCGCCTTTGCGGTCTTGCATCGTTAGAATGCGCTCGCGCGCGTTCCTCTAAAAATAGCGCCCGAGCGTCGAGCAGCGCAGCGCGCGCGCGGAGCGGCGAGCATGGAGCGCCGAAGCTGTAGCCGCCGCTGCCGCTGCCGCCGCCGCCGGTTACGCCGATACATAAGCTGTAAACGGTGCAATAATTTCCTGTGCCGGGCGAAAGGCCACCCGCCTCAGCCGAACGCGTCGAGCGCTGCGCGCAGCTGTAACACAGCGACCAGAATTTTTTCGCGTGTAAGTCACACACGGCGCCGCCTTCCAGGTTTAACTGGTATCGCGTTTTCGTGCGCGACCGGCGGTCACGTGTTCGATGTTTTATTCACCCGCGGTGTTTACTGTCTGTGTGCGAGTAATCGAGCTGCTGCTGCTGCTGAACCACGCGCTTCCGGAAAAAGCGAGAGTGTCGCGTCCTGTGTCGATGTGGGAGCGCCGAAAGCTCCGCCGGGCGAAGAGGAGGAGGCAGAGGGAAAAGAGATTTGTGTGCGATTAATCGTATATACACATTTTTTTTAGGAAATTATTTTTTTCTTAGTCGTTAGTAGTTTCGGTCAAGTGAGAAATTGGGTTGGACGCTCTATCACAATTAATCGTATATACACATTTTTTAGGAAATTATTTTTTGTTAGTCTGCTGAAGGTGTGATATATTTTTTTTCGTGGTGTTTGGGTCAAGTGAGGAATTAGGTTCGACGCTCCATCACAATTAATCGCAATCAGTTGAGTCGAGATGTGTCGGGGATTAATTTTCATCCTATGTCGAAGCTCCGAAAGCTCTGGGCGAAGAGGAGGAGGGAGAGGGAAATGAGATTTGTGTGCGTTTAATCGTATATACACTTTTTTTTGGAAATTATTTTTCGTTAGTCTGCTGAAGGTGTGATATATTTTTTTTCGTGGTGTTTGGGTCAAGTGAGGAATTGGGTTCGACGCTCCGTCACAATTAATCGCAGTCAGAGAAGCCGGGAAGTATCGGGAATTAATATTCATTCTCGAGTATCGCGAGTCTCGTTGGCCGAGGCGAGTGCCAAATCCGTCGGACTGAAGCGGCGATGACAGTATCAAACAGCGACAAAGTCAGTCTTGTTGCTCGGGATCTGCACTCACCAAGTCTGTTTCGTATCCTCCGGGAGTCGGAAATTATTCCTATTTTTCGGTCACTACGATAACACTTTTTAATTATTTTATTTTTATTAAAATAACTGTTTTATTCACCCACGCGATTATTTTTATTTTTTTATATTTGTTTTTTATTGGCACCGCCGGATAAAAACGTTCAACGTGAGCGAGATCGCGAGATGCTCGCAACACGAACGCGCGACATTGACTGAGCGAGCCGAGTCGAGCGGCCGAACGAGCGTGCGAGCGTTCGCTTCACCCACACAGCGGCCGCGCGACGTTCCCTTCTCGCAGCTGCTGCTGCTGTACCAACTCCCACTCCGCGACGAGCAGATCATCGTAATCGGCGGATTTGTCGCGTGCAGCACGTACGGCAGCGACGAGTGTAGACACTTCGGACGAAGAGAGAGAAAAAACTTCACAGCGGACGAATTTTTTTTCCGTTGATTAAGCGATTTATACGGCGGCGTCTAATAATTTATCAGTGAAAAAAAAAAAAAAGAAGAAATCCTCGACAATTCCAAGGGATCCGATCTGACGTTTTTGTGGTGATTTATTTTTAAAGCGAGAGCGCTCTGAGTGTTGGAAAAAAACGACGACGGAAGGAGTCAAAAAGCACGCGACAATTGATGGCCCGGAATCTTCGAAACGCCTAAAAATAAATTCTTCAAATCGCCGACTTATGAATTAAGCGGAGCTTCAAAGCTCGAACTACGGTGAAGCTGTATAAGCGCGGAATTTATTTTCGGCTTTGTAGGGAAGCGACTTTTTTTTTGGCTATTTTGGGGAAATATTTTTGCTTGTGAAAAAAAAATCATTGCCAAGTGTTTCAGCCGTCGCGCAAGCGACGAAAGGTGCACAAGGCTCGATCCAATCTTGACCCACGCTTAACCCAATCTTAACCCAGGCTTAACCCAATTTACACAAAATCTCTTTGATCCCCCAGATAAAAATAAAAAAATCAAGCGGTTCGGCAAATTTGATATCGGTTCAACGACCAAAATATTTAGTTCGCCACCCTCAACCTCGGGTTCAGCCGGCTCTGCGCCGAGACTTTCACTCGGCGTCTCGGCCGGCTCGAGGCGATGAAGTCGCGCACAGGAGAGGAAGAAGCGCGAGCGCCGAGTCGACGCTCGCCAGATTTATTTCGGGACGGGGAAGACTGACTTACGCCGCGTCGTTATATTTCTCTTCCTTCCCTTTTTTTCCTCTTTTTCTCATTTTCGTGGTGTCTCCCCTGCCCGTCCCCCATCCCGACGCTTTTCGGTGGCTCTTACGGTGGCTCAGGCGTCACGACGCCTCTCAATTCCTCTCGAGCATCGCGTAGCCGCTGCTTCTGATTTAAAAAATGTGCTGCTTCTGATTTTTCTCGACTTCATTGATTGTAAATTACATTTAAAAAATGGACCAAATATCGAACTAATAAAATTTCGTTTCTCCAAACGTATGATTTTTTTTTTTTAAGTAATCATTAAAATTCTGTTTTAACCTCATCAAAACACTTTCCAATCCGTCCGACCGAAAACCTGACAGACACTTAAAATGCAAAGCGCCTCATCTGACTTTTTCTGTTTCCAATTAGCAGGTCCCCGTGTTGTCGTTCGACCTTCCCAAAACGGAGCCAAAACTCCCATTTCGTAGTCCATTAGAGAGCGGACCCTCCTCCTGCCCCTCATATACCGGGTGCACCCAATTTCCCCGAGGAGAGTCCTATCGATTGGCGTCTCCCGTGGCGCTTGGCTCTCAAGCGCCGCGCCTCTTTTCCTCCGTCGTCGCGATAATAATAATCACAGTGCCTATTCGCGTCGATAAGGCACGAGGCCTACGGTGGATACATAACCTATAAAATATATATAAACACGTACATCATACACACACAATACACGTGTTTATATATATATACAGCTGCGCTCGAAACTGTGAGTCGCGTCGTTCGAACTGATATATCGGTCAGCAGTGCACGTCAACCCCTCTCGATGCATCGAGAGGGCAGAGTCGATGCAGCAGCTGCAGCTGCTGCTGCTCGATACTCGCGACGAAGCGTGAATAAAAAAATAACAAGCGCCTCGACGTAAAATAGTATGGATAACAACACTGACGATGCGCAGCGCCCTCTGTGTGTGCGGGACAGAGCGAAGAAAGGGGTGGGTGCGCAACGAGAGACGAGCAGAGCGGAGCTTATCAACCACCGGGCAGCGAGCGCGCATTGTCACGCGGGGATGCGCACCGTTTCTCGCCCCGAGCTGCCGCGTACACACGCGGGCGACACCCGCGCCACGTCAAAACCGCTTTGTGCAAACCGAGAGACGCCGCCGCCGCGTGTGATCCAACAATAGCCGCGCGCGCGACTCTCGTCGCTGAACCGTGAGTGGCTCACTCGGGCTTCTCCGGAACAGTCCAAACTCGTCCGGGACTATCCAAACACGTTACGAGGGGACATCTTCGATTTAAAAAAAAAAACGCTTATTTGGGTTGAAATTTATTTTTGATTTTATTTATAAAGCTTTAAAATGCTACATCGAGGGCACGAAATGTTTCTTTTTAAAATATCGACTAATGCTCTTGAGTGGAAAAAGATAAATAAAAATAAAATAAAAATACAAAATAAACGATATTTGACGGAACTGTCAAAGTTACGAAGGACCAAACACAAATAAAACGATGAAAATGATCCGTTACACATGAGATTTTTTAAGGAGATTTTATTTTTTATTTTTATATTTTTTTTATTTTTTTACGTTGAATTGGTTATTTATTTATTATTTAATCTGTTTATTTACGGAAAAATCCTTTATGTATTTATCATCTTGTGAAATCGTTTTTACGCCTGCGCAAAATTACGCAGGGGAATCGACACGACGTCTCGTTAAAGACGCCCACGCTCTTATTAGCGCCGAGTAAATATCAGTATCAAAGTTTGACGTTAATATCCTCGAGCAGAGCCGGCGCGATCCCCGACACTCGTCTTTTCCGACAAAGGGACGGGACGTGCGTAGCGACTTCGAGCGCCGAGCGTCGAGCGTCGAGCATCGCTCTGCTATACAGCCGAGAGAGTGAGTTTCACTCGAATCGCTGTAACTGGAGCTCGGCCAAACGACGCCCCGCAGGTAATTAAGATTGGCTCGTCGCGCGTTCGATACACGCGACGAGTTCGCATCGGCCGAAGGCGACCGAGCGATCGTTTTGTTTTTCCAGGCGACGCTTCCCACCAACCGACTGTCCCGATGCTCTCACTGCAATCTCGAGACGGAATCATACACGCGTGGTGCGTGCAGTGGGCACGTATCGAGTGCTCTGGCGCGTTCTGTTTTTTTTTTTTTCTCCAATTCGAGGACGTTCCGCTCTGTCGACCCAAATACCGGCGACGTCTAATCATTTTCCAATTACGACGTAAAATCGACGCGCGAGAATTATGGACCTGTAGATATCGCGACTCGCTTGCGATATAAAAAAAGTGTTCCGAGATATTTTTCTATTTTTTTTATTTTTAATAACGGCATATTTTTGTGCTCTTCCGACTCCAACACTTTTTCGATTTCCTGTAAAAGAAATAATTATTTCCTCTGACAAGTTCATATATATTTTTTTTTTTCGTGCGACCGCAACGCTTTACGATCGCGCCGATGCGTCTCGCGGTTTTCGGCGACGAGAAACGCGCGCTGCATTCTTCCCGTCGAGGAAAGAGCAAGCGCTTTTAAGTTTACGAGCGACGCGGCGGTCGGCTTCCTCCCCCCTCTCCCATTCCCCTTTACCGCCGTCCCTCGAGAAGTGCATGCATGATGGATATTTGTCGTTCCTCTCGGAAATCCACGATGCCTCGGAGAGCTCCGCTCGTATCGGCCGAACATTCCTCGCGCCGTTTCCCCGTTGGTTTATGATAAGACGTTGGTAACTCCGCAAACGTTCGACAGTCAGTAAAAAAAAAAAGAACACGTCTCGAACCCGACGAACCTGCCGAACCTGCAAAACCTGATGAACCTGACGAACCTGACGAACCTGACGAACCTGACGAACCTGAAGAACCGGACGAACCTGAAGAACCGGACGAACCTGAAGAACCGGACAAACCTGAAGAACCGGACGAAACTGAAGAACCTGAAGTACCGGACGAACCTGAAAAACATGAAGAACCGGACGAACCTGAAGAACCTGACGAACCTGACAAACTGAAGAATCTGAAGAACCCGAAGAATCGGACGAACCTGAAGAACCTGAAGAACCTGAAGAACCCGAAGAATCGAACGAACCTGAAGAACCTGAAGAACCGAACGAACCAGACGAACCTGAAGAACGTCCGTCAGTGTCGCCCGTGTGGTAGTCGAAGATCGTTCGAATTCTCGGTCGGCCGCGAGAGTCGACGCACTGTGTGACCATCGAAATCAGAGGGAAAAGTCATTTCGCTCCGAAGGTCTGTTTCTCAGACGCCGCCGGTGCTGCTGTTGTTGTTGCGTCTCGCCATTCATATAATACTTGTATCTCGGTTTTACGAGCGGGACGTATGAATGACTCGGTGTAACAGCAAACGACTCGAGAGCAACATATAGGTATGCACTTTTTTTCTTTTCATACATAGTCGTATATAGGCGTTCAGCCACCTGGGAAAGTTCAATGAAGCGTAGAATACTCGGTCGCCCGGTAATTACAACTTCGAGCGCATAACAATTAATAACAGATATCGATCACCGGGACATAAATCGCGAATCGATACGCGCAAGCTGCAACCGAGTCGAACCTTCGACTCGGCATACCACGTTTTTTTTTACTACGCGTTTCCGCGATATTCGCGCCGTTGCGCGCGAAGTCAGAGAGATAAAGAGTCAATTTCATCGATTTGCAGCCGGAATTCTCGACGGTTCGACTCGCGACCCGAACGATTTTTATTTGCGACGTCTCGAATTTTTATTTTTATTATTATATTTTTTTTCTTCAGAATTCTCGCGCATACGACACACCTGCTCTTTTGCCTTCGTGCAACGTGTCAATTTTGCTGGCAGTCCTGACATTTTAATCGACTCAAAGTAGCCGCTGATCGATAGATAAGAAATTTACTTGACAAGCGGAAAATACGTGCAATTCGTTCGTAAGTTGTGAAGCTAATAATAGTAATAGTAATATTAATATTAATAATAGTAATAGTAATAATATTAATAATAATAATGCCATCAATGTGTCAATATATAAGTGAATAATTCCTATTATCGCCCACCGGATATTCGAGGCGGTTTCTAACATCTGTAAACATTTTCAAATCCCATTCCAAAACGCATAAACGATGCCCTTCAAGTGACCCATAAATTGCCGCAAATCGATCGACGCGATCGATTCGCCCGGGAAAAATCTCCGTCGCGCTGTCGTCGCGTTCCCCGCGGGTGTTTCGCGATACGTCGGGTATACGAATATATCGAATACACCTCGCGGGATCTGCTGAAACGTGGGCGATAGAATAACCATTATGAGCGCGTACGTTGTATCCTCGCCAGGCATCGGCCAGCGTGAACAGCAGCAACAGCAGCAGCAGCAACGTCGACCCACGTTTCTTCCCGCATGTCCAGGGAAGTCACGACTCTCGGTGCGCGATGAATTCCAGCATCTATCCATCTTTCTCGTGGCCTTTCGCGCGTGGGTGAGAGTTTTAGCTCGAGGTACATAGAGCTCTATGTGACGCCTTATATACGTGCTATATACACGAAGAGAAAAATATGGGAGTAACCTCTATACTCATTTGGCAATTGAGAACCATTCCGGAATTTCTGCGATTTTTCCCATACTTGTAGAAATATGTAATAGAAATAAATATGTGATACGACGATGACGTAGCATCGCCGACCAATCACAGCACGAGTTACACTGGCTTCAGTATTTCGATATATTCGATTATCGATATACCAAGTCCTTTTTAAGAGAGGATGATGTATGTAAATTCGTAGAGCCTGCGACGTTCCAGCGTCGAGCCTCGCGCGGTAAACTCGGAAAACCGGACTTCCTGGTCGACCGGTTGCCGCTCGTACGTTGCCCGCGAGAGGAGCGAGCGAGACGTGCGCATCAAACGCCGCGCTGGGAAACTTCGCGACGCGTAGCGCATGCAAGATCGACAGATCGAGCAACGCGCGCGCGACAACGAGGAGAAATTTAATTAAGACACATATGCGCTCGTCGCATATTATACATATGTATGCGATATCGTGTTGTGGGAGTCGACACCGCGCCGCGAGAAAGAGAGAAGTACGCAGGACGTCGGTGGAAGTGCTTGAGCTCATTTTGCTTTTTTATTCGGAAATTTTGTTGTAAGAAAAAAGTAAAATTGTCAAGGATAAAAAAAAATGCGGACTCCACTAAAAAAATGGAGATTGAAATGCTATATTAAGAGGTGAGGGAGGTGTCATTTTCATTATTATTGTAATGACTATTATTTATTATTGTTATTATTATTATGTTTTAATAATAGTAAATAAGAATATTATTTATTATTAAAGTTAGTGGACATAGATCGCCCAAAGGATGTAAGTGAGAAGCATAATGTGATGGATCGTATGCCGAGCGCAGAATCGACTGACGCAACACGAGCGACAGTGACGGAAAATGATTTTACACGGATTCCGTAACAACGAGCGATACCTGCGCGCGGCTCCTGCGCGTCGGACGTCATATATATATATTTTCGCAAGAGAACGCGAGAGGCGCGCGTGGGCGAAACATGTGAATGGTAGGCGCTCGTCGTTGCTCGCGGGTATAATACATGATGTGTATATATATATACGCATTATGTACAGACATAATGTTCAGCATAGACGAGATTTCGCGCTACGGACGGACAGACGGACGGACCTATCGCTCGTCGTCGTTCGTCGCCGTTGCGCAACGAACGCGACCAATTATCAGCGACTTTTCGCCTGCGCGAGACTCTCGCAGCGAATGCGAGAGAGAGACGATCGCGAGAAGAGGGAAACGAGCCAGGAAATCGTCGGGCACCTGTCGACCGAGAGTTACACCGACGGTCGAAGCGCGAAGAGAACGAGAAGTGTCTACTATGTTTCGCGCAGCTGGCGATAAATTGGCGAGTTAAGATTATTAAACAAAAACTTGTTTGTGTTTTTCATCAGAAGCCGACAAATAAATACATCCATTGTCTGACGAACTTTTTTCAGATAAAAAAGAATTCTTCAGTAAAAAAAAGAAGTTCTACAAGTTTTCAGCACGTACATTGCACGATCACGTAGACGTCTCGGCTGTTGTGTAGAATTTCGAAGTTGGAAAACTTTGCGAGCGTCGATACTCTGCCGAAGCTTCTTCGTCACGAAGCGAAAAACGTCGGGCGAGTTTGGCAACGTCTCGGCGCGAGTTTCCGATAATCGTCGGTTCTTTACGCCCCATCGAGGCTCTCGCAACTTCCGGGTGTCTCGCCGCGATCTGGACGTCGGGATAGACGCGAGACGCGACGGGGCCGACGGTTGACGAGCGCGGGATGAGATCCTGCATAGCGCATTAGCCCAACGAGTGCAACGTGCGATGTGTATATACATAGATACGTCGGGTTATGCATGCAACGTCAGCGGAGCTGCGTTGCCGCGGCTGAGTCTAAGTCGCCTCATCGACCGCGTCCCACCAGTGATGACCTTAATAACCTCGTTAGCCGGTCCCGGGTATCAATTATATCACCTAATTCGTGTTAAACCCAGAGCCGCGAGCGGCTGATGCTGCTGCACTGAGCAGCAACAGCAGCAGCAGCAGTTGCTGTCTAGTCGCTGCTGCTCAGTAATTCTTTATTTAAACACAAAATATCGCTGGCTTTGAGTAACATTATTTATAATTATCGCGTCACGATAATCACGCGAAAATCGCTGCAATTGGTGTTCACTCTGCAAAATCGCATTCTATCCGCGCCTCCTACGAATATAAATCGTAACTATATCGACGCGTTTCCTCAGTCACGAATTTGTGACCGAAAAATCTCGTCGAATATCAATAAAAAGTGACACGAGTGAAAATAACGACAGCCTCTTTAATTGTACGCAAAATGGCGACCGGCAGTGCGGAATCAACGAGAGCGACTGCGAGTTCAGTCGGCGCCTCGTGCGCGTAGACAAGACGCCGCCATCTTGTCTCGAGACTGTCGCGAATTTTATTTACGAGAGAAAAATCAGTTGTTCCAACGTGCGTCGCTTGTTCAGCGTCCGTCGACCGTTGTAGCAGACGAGGAACAAGAGGCAGCAGGATTCGGCGTTTCCGACCGGTGCGAACCGCGGTTCGTGCCTGTCGGTCGGACTCTCGGCCGTCTCCGCCAGGCGTCGTTCGCACTCGCGCGAACCCCGTCTAAGAATACCGCGGGCAGCCATATTTGGCAATGCGACCGCGTGGCACGGAGCCCGCGGGAACGAGTGGGAATACACGGCGCGCATAGGACGACGACGACGCGCGACGAGCGCGCGCGGGAACGGGATTTGAGAATGGCTGAGAAACGTGTCCGGACGCGTCTGAGCCGCGGAGAGACGCGTCTCATACGCAGAGGGGGGGGGGGGGGGGGGAGAGCGAAAGAGCGAGAGAGAGAGAGGGAAGAGCTGCGCGCGCAGCTCGCGCCCGCGGCAAAGCGGAAGAGGAACCCGGCGAGATGACATTTTATTCCATAACGCAAACACAGGTTAGCCCGAGGGAAGAATCGCGGAATGAGCTATTAGCCGCGCCGTCCCCGAGAGATATCGCTCGTCCCGCGCCACCGGTTAAATTATTTCCCGTCGTCCGACGCCGCGGGACAGATTTCCCCGCGTTTTTTCAGCCAATCGTCCGCCGCCGTCGGCAACTCGAATCCGCGATACTTTTCACTTCGTTAAACAATTTTCGCGAAAATTCGATCTGCGGAATAACGAGGACGCTCGGCACTCCGACGAATCGACGCGATATAATGGCAATGGCAATATATGTATACTTGTATATATCCACTGCTCAGTGACAAAAGCCGCAGAAACGCTTCTACAAAATATTCAAACCGGAATAACGAGGACGCGCGACACTCCGACGAATCGACGCGGCGAATGACGATGCATACTTATATATCCACTGCTCAGTGACAAAAGCCGCAGCGACGCTTCTACAAAATATTCATCGCGACACCGAAGCCAAGAGGCAGGGGACACGCTGGCTTACGAATTATTTTACAGGCCGCCGAGGGAGACGGACGCGAGTAGCGCGAGCACATGCGCGCAACGATGATTTAGAACGCTTAGCGCGAGTCGCCGTTTTCACGGGGTGAGAGCGACGCGCGGTAAAATTGGCAACGTGCGCGCGCAGCGACGGCGACGGCGGTACTGCTGCGCAGCGCCGGCTGCGCAGCCGGTCGGTGTGGTGGGGGCAGAGAGCGCGTCGTTCGTTTCCCAGAATCGCGTCGGGGGCGCTCGAGCCGCTTCTCGGCTCTTCCTGCTCTTTCTCCCAGAGCTTTGGAAAATTCCTGGAGCGCTCCGAACGCAACTTCACCTGTACTTGACTCGAGGTTGACGCTGCGATTCTTCGATAAAAGAGATTTCAAATAAACTTTCGACTCTCCGTCTCACCGCGAGTAATAACGAAGCCGAGTCATTGTTTACGATATAATCTCGCGCGCTCCCGGAGTTTATTTATCGTGAGCGCGGCGCCTCCAGTCTCTCGGTATATAGTATCGAATGCCATATAGCACGAGACAGCATATAGCGTATTGAGTAACATATAGCATCTCGCGAAGCTCAAGGAGCCTCAGCGAGACGCCGTGTTCCGTTGGGTCATGGGAAAGCACGATCCGACGACGAAGCTCAAGCGGAGTGAGCACTCTGCTCCACAAACACGTAGACACGGCATCCGCGCACCGCGATACGCAGCGCGCGCGGCGAACGTCGCGCCGCGTATTTCCAAAAATATCCCGAATCCTGGCGAATTCTCAAGCCTCGAATTTACTCATTATTTTCGACGGCGTTGCCAATCGTTGTGGAGAAGTGCGCTTAAGAAAAATAACAAATTTTCTCGTTAACACAGCAACAATAATAATAACAATAATACCAATCGAATTTATTACGTATCCTGTCAGCGAAAAAAAAAAATATATTTTTAAACCAACGAAGGACTCGCTTCTGCCTATTGAATCCTTTCCTTTTGCCAATCGTTGTGGAGAATCGCATGACAATTTTTCTTGTTAACATAACAACAATAATAATAATACCAATCGAATTTATGACCTATCCAGTCAGCGAAAAAAAATCTATTTTTAAACCAACGAAGGACTCGTTTCTGCCTATTCAATCCTTTCAGGGCACCGAGTAATCTTCGTTATCCGTTTCATGTAACATCCCGACTGGTCAATCAATCAAAAATGATCGGGTCGGCGATGAAAGGGGCGATCTACCCTGCGATTACCAGCTGTAGCGGTGGCGGCGGTGGCGGCGCACCCAGACCCCAACGATTCTGGGTCATCCTCGTTGCTCCGCCGCTGACGATTGAGGACTTCGGCGCCTCCGGCGAAGCTCGCGCAGGGTGGTCACGATTTTTCGTCGCAGCTAGCGCGAAAACGCCTCACGGTCACTTCGATGCGCGACGGCGGAAGAAGGTCACCCCTGGGGTGGAGGGGAGAGCGGGAGGGGAGGAGGCAGCTTCGTGTATACCAACATTAGAGACTTCAACTCGTCCTCGTGGAATCCTCGGCGGTCGGACGGTGGAAATCCAATATCTCTGATGCCTCGCCGACCGCGCGGACTGAGAGAATTTCTTGCGGCGCGGAAAATATTTCTAATGCCTCGACGACCGCGAGGAGAGAATTTTTTGCGGCGCGGAAAACACGCTCACGGCGTCGACGAACGTGAAACACGCAGGTGAGACTCGTTTCGAGGCGTAAATACGATATTCACAATTCTGCGCAATTTATAGTCGAGAGAAAATTATTATTGATTATCGGTTTCTTCGTCTTCCGCCGTCCGCCGCGGAAAATGTGAATAACCGAGTTTCGCCCTCCGTCCAATAGGGATCATGCTGCTGATTGATTGTAATATCCACGGAGAGTCGAATCTTCGCAACGGTTCAGGCTTCCCAACTCGAAGGCAGCTTCGAGAAATTGCGAAGTACTCTGCCGATAATCGATATTCGCCGCCGGAAGCTCCTGGCACAACAAACTTCTCTCTGCCTCTTCCCGCAACTACTCGACCGCTCGAGTCGACCCCGAACACCGCCAAGGATTCTAATTCCTTTGAACGTAAATTTCTGAGTTTTCGCTTCTTCGCTCCTATCTCCCGTTTTAGTACAAAGAGCCAGTGAAGTGGGATTAGAGGAGGAAATATATAGATTCGCGCGTCGGGAGAGAGAAAAAAGTGCGTCGAGTCGACGAGCAGAGAGACGAGTTCGGGGCTCGCAGGGAAAAGCGGAGAGAGAGGCGAAAGAGCAGCAGAGAAGTAGAGAGAGAGAGAGAGAAAGAGGGAGGTCGAGGCCACGGGGCAAAGTGAGAGTGTGCAGATCGATGCGAGCGTCGCGACGCCGGGCGCCGCTGCCGCCGCCTATTCCTTCTCCTTCACTCCTCCTTCGCCGCACCAAAACACGGCGTCTTCCCCAGACTCCCGACCGTCCCTTTCTCACATAGAAGTGCGAGACTACGTGGACTCGTCTGCGGAAAGAACCCCAGAAAGAAAACACTTTCCCGCATTCGCCCGGCGGCGACTCGTGTGTTCATCATCCACCGCCGCTCGGCGAACACGACGAGAAGACCGCTTTTTGTTTCATTGGTGAACGTGGAAACATTGTCCGTATCTGTTTTGGAAGATCCTGAATAAATACAATACATGAGAGTCGTTTACTAATTTATATTTATTTTTATTTCAACCTCGTTTCTCCCTCTCAACGAATAATTCCGAGCATTTCCTATTTTTCTCAATTTTCATGTCCGAACGGGCGTACTAAATTTCACAATATTTTCGGTAACCATGCGAATAATTGCAGGTATTTTTTTTAATTCGTATCCACGGAAACTCACTAAAAATAAAGACATTTCTCAATTTTCTCAATCGTCATGTTCAAGCAAGCGTATTAATTTTACAATACTTCCGGTAACGATGCGGATAATTGCAGGAGTTTTTTTTTATTTGTTCGTACCCACGAAAGCTCACTAAAAATAAAAATAAAAATAAAAATAAAAATAAAATTGAGCTCGAAGTTCTTCCGCGTTTGAAGATGTTTGAGGACGATTGAAAAGTATATCGCGCGAGTCCTCGAGAAATCTTGAGGTTCGCCCCGAGCTTTCGAAGTTCCGACGTCAGCGGTTTCGAGAGGCCGAGAGCTTGCGCGATCCCGGCGGGTTGCATTATACACGGACTCTCGACGACGAGCTAGGCAAGGGGGCGGGGAGGAGCGGAGTGGGAGGGGAAGGGATGATGCAGAGGCGACGAAGCACATGCACATCAGGAGTAGCGGAAGAAGCTGCTGCTTTTGCTGCTTCTGCTTCTGGTGATCTTTCTCCTCGAGCTTTTCTTCCGCAGGTGGATGAGGCCGCGGGGCCCTCTGGAACACGTCACTGGCGTCTCGCCAAGTTCTCTTCCTTCCCTCGTTCCGCGACTGAGCCGCGGCCAACAGAGTCGCTGTAGCGTGGCACCGAGATCGATGTCCCAGTCGTCGGCCGTGTGAATTTCGACTGTAGCGAGATCTACAGTCGAGTCGGACGGCTGCGACGACTGCTGGGACATCCGGCCGCGACGGAAAATAAGAGCCCGTGTCTCCGTGTCTCATTTTCGCGTGGCCGGTTCGCCGGCCCCGAGGCGGGACGTTGATGACAGCGTCATCAACCCGTCGCCGGTGAAGCTGCACGGCGACCACTGCGACTCTCACCCCCTTCGCGCATATGTAGAGCCAACGTGCGAGTTGCATCCGCAGCCCCAACGTGAAATAAGACGCCGAGAGTCGGAGAAAAAATCTCGGGGATAACGACCCGAGACAAAAGTCGCGAACACGTCGACGATTTCCGCGGGGATTTTCCGTGCGCGACTTCTGCTCTGATTACATCGCTCGAGCGTCGCCCTTTTCTCGACGGCTTTCGACAGTAATCGCAGTAATCATTGTAACGACTCCAGGCGAATGTGGAAAAATGCGAAGAGGCATAAAAGAGGGTTGAAAAAAATTGCAATATTTCTCACATATGTAACTGGAGTCTTGGAGTAAAAATTATTTAACATATCACAAGGGTAAAAGTAAAATATTACAGTCATAAAATACTCAGCGAAAAAAAACTGAGGAAGAATAAATTGAATTTCGCAATCGAATTGACATTTCACCGAAATTTATTATCGAACGATCTAAGAATAAATTACAAACTTGCGATGCATCGGTGACGAGAAAAAATGTAGCCTTGATGCAAATAGCGATCCCCGTTTAGCAACCGTCGATACTATGCGCCGCTCGTCAAGGCGACAAATTCCTCGATACTATAATCAATCGCCGTCGGCATTCGAACCCGCGCGTCGCGACCCCGGCGTTTCGACCGTGATCGACTGCCAGAAAACAATCGCCGCGTCGCCGGACGACGAAAACACCGGAGCCGGCAGAGCCGGGAAAAAATAGCGGGGTACCTCGGCTCGAGGCCGACGAAGGCGCAGCAGCGATACCGGAAGGGAAGTTCCTATCCGACGCCGCGAGCGTAGTCGAGGCTCTCTCGGCGAATCTGGGACAGTTTGATCGATACCGAGACTCCGGGGCGCTACGTGCGAGGGGCTTCGCGAAGACTTCGCCAGCTCTAAAGGGATCGGCCGCCGCTGTGCGAACTGCGCGCGAAAAGCACACGAACAACATACGAGAGCTCCGTAACTCAGCTCAGCTGAAGCATGTTCCTTCCATTCCGTCCCCAAAGGAAATTTTCCATCACCCCCCCCCCCCCCCCCCGGATGACCTTTTGCATCTGGATTTTTTCGTTTTTCCTTTACCCTCACGAAGCTCACGAGCTACAGGCGTCCGCTCGTTCTTATTATTAGCAACACTGACGCAAATCACCCCGTCGCCTTTAACTCCAAACACCGACATCGCGACAACTTTCCTCGAGGCATAAAACACCGGCTCTATTTTTAACAGCACGCCGTCCCATTCCGAGTACAGGAATTCCCGTGGATATCTAATTCCAGTCAAAACAAAGTATCGTCGCCCGAAAGCGTCGCGGAGGAAAGATTTAGAAAAAATAAAATAAAAGTTAATCCGCATTTCTACGACTTCGTCTTTGCCCCTCTCCTCGCCCGGACAATTAATCCGCGCATCGATTGCGCAACAGTTATTCAAGCCGCTGCCGTCTCTCTCTCGCTCGCTCGGCCACTGGCGCGCTTTCCCCCAATCACGGCGCAGCTCGAGCGCGCGCACGCGACCGTTACACAACGGACGAATGCGCGCCGAGTGCGCGCGCGCGCGCGCGGCCGCTCAAGGTCACCGCGAGCGCGTTACAACGCGTTCGGCGCGCCTCTCCTTCCCCCCAAGCGGCCCTCCCCCCCCTCTGCCCGCCGCCCGACCAGTCACATTACGACCCGCAGCAGCGCAGCGAAAGGACCTCGGGCCTGCGCGATCGATACGCAACGGTGCGCTATTCTCTCTGTCTATCGCAGAGGCCTTATCTGACTTTCCCGATAACGCCGCTCGGCTCGCAGTCGCGCACGCATGTTCCGAATTTCGAGATTGCGCGCGAGCCTTCCCCTTACCACCCCTTTGCCCCTCCAGGACGGCTCCATACTCCCCTCCAACTTCCCTTCAACGCTCGCAAGACGAGAGGGCTTTTCACGGAGGCCGAGAGGCGCCGGAGTGAAAGGCAATTCGTCTTGGTAAACGTCTTGGGCGAGCTTTTACCTCCCCGAGTGAAAGGAACGGAAGCTCTCTCGTCCTTCCCCCCCCGCTTGTGTTTCCGTACACCGTGTGTGACATATATATATGTCGTTTTTTTCTCTGTACTTTTGCTCTCTCTCTTTGACTCGTTTTATTTTTATTTTTGTATTCCTTTTTTTTGTTAACAGGAACAGCCGACGTAGGAAGAACCTTGCCGTTTTTTTGGCGAAAAAAAAGTTATCGATTTAACGAAGTTTAAAAACCCTATCCGATGGGAAATTTCCCGCTGATTCCAAAAATCGCAGGTATTTATCCGAAAAATGAAAAATTCTAGGAGAAAAATGCGAAAAATGATTTTTCACTTTTTTCGAATTTTGGCACTTCACTAAAATCCGTGTAAATTTTTTTTGGCTCAATGAATTCTGGATTTTCTTTTCGCATTCGAAAGATAACCCTTCAACGGAGAGAATGCCGCTAGCCAGAACGCGATACCTCGATTTTTAAATTTTTTGCAGAATTTTAAAGATGACCCCCAAAAATCGCAAATTTTTAGAAGGGGTACCCTTGCGTTTTTTGCGAAATTTTTTTTTTCGATTTTACGAAATTTTAAAACCCTATCCGATGGTAAATTTTCTGCTGATTCCGAAAAGCCTGGGGATTTGCCCACAAAATGGAAAATTCGAGGAGAAAAACGCTAAAAACGATTTTTTTCCGACAACTATGTTATGCCTCGTCCAGTCTCAGATAATCGCATTCTGTACTGTTTCTTTTATATCATTTGCCTTTGGCTTTTGATGCATCATCTTGCTCAAGTCCTCGGAGGATTTCGTGTCCCAGGACCTAATGAATAATCACTCTACTCGACTCTCTCCACGACAGTATCCGCTCCGCGAAAAAAAAGAAAAAAAAAAGAGGCGCGCGGCATTCGCAGCGCCGCCGCTGCGCCGGCCGGCGCAGTTGCACTGCGCAGCGGCGACGGCGGCGGCGACGGCAGCCGCGGTGAGTTTCGCGGAACGGATACCAACGCGAACGGATTTAGACGGCCGCGCGGGACTATGGCCACCGCAGTATACTGACCTCTGGCCCGCGCGGCGCGCTTTCCGCCTCTCAGCGCGCACCGCGCTCGGCTTCTTCTCGTCTCGAAGCGAGAGAAGAGGAAGGAGCATCCTACATGTGTACATGCATGTATACACATGCTATATATACTCATATACCGAAGCTTCTTGGCAGTGTGACAGAAACGCGAGATTTTTAACCCTTCGCCGATCGCGCTGCACTTCCTCGGCTCTCGCCGTGTCCGGACGGTCTGTTGCTCAGCCCGCGAGACGCGCGGGTATTTCCATTATCTCGTTATAAATCCGAAGCCCGGACAAAGACGCCATTGGCGCTGATTAGTCCGATCGGCGTCGAAAGACACCCGAATCGCCCGGCGCGAAAATCATCACCCGGGGTGTTCCCGGCACTAATTCGGCAGTTCATTAGCCGCACCGTGCCGAGCGCTCGGCTATCCGTAGGCGTGTTAATACGCCTGACGTCCGGGTTTTCATCGCCTAGTTTTTTTTCCCATCGGCTCTGGCCTCCCGCACACATCCTACGTGATTTTTAGCGCACGGAAACAGCGTGGAACACGCGCTGACCTAATTTCCAAAGCCGTAAAATCGGGGCCTTCAATTACTTTTTATTTTGTTGACTTCGCACGCGAGGCTCGAGATTATAATTACAAAAATGCAGCTTCCTGACCTACCGAGAAGTCGCTCGTCGTTCTCGGTACTTTTATTCTGAGAGAAAAGTCCTCGAGACTTTTCTCCGCGAAAGCTCAACTGGTGAAGGTGCGCGAAGTAAACACTGGGTTTGTCCTTCCCGTAGTAAAATATTGTAATTTATTTAATGGCTGGCGCTCGTCCAGTTTGTTTTGCACGCGCCTGGCGGTGCAATCCGAGCATACAATTATCGCCCGCGCGAGATGCACGAAAAAAGATAGTAGCGCCCTCTCGCCTGTCTCTTCCCGTGAATGGAGGATTCGAATTTAAAAAAAAATCCCGGAAACGATTTTCCCCGACTTTGCTCGGATAATAATAATAGTTCGGTACGCGGGGTGAATGCTCCGGCGCGCGTCGAGAGTTCGATCGCGCGCGCCGTGCGGCAAGTGCCTTGCGTACCGAGCCGTTAAAATATTAAAGCCAATCAACTATTCCGGGCTCTCACTCTCTCGGCTATTCGGTTCGCTGCTTCGGTGCCGCAATGTAGTACGGGGAGACGAGAGACTGAAGACAGATCGAGTTAAAAAGAATTGTCTGCGTTGTGTGTGTTTGTATATACGTGTATATATGTACAGCGTGGATGGATGTACACATACATTCATTTACCCGTCCATGTGCCCGAGGAGACGGCACAGACACAGCGGTGCGCGCAGCACGTGCGCCGGGCGCAGCGCCGAGACCTTTATCCTCGAAATTCCGTCAACCCCCGCGACAATTATGCTGAAGTTTGCATCGTTGGAAAGCAACGAAATTAAAATAGAAAAATATATTATAACTTTTTAGAATTGCTAGAATAAATTTTGAATCGTCAGATTCTTTTTTTTTTCTTTCTTTTTCGTTGCATTGCAACGATGCAAAATTCAACATCATCCGCGACAACGGACGCATCAATGGATTATGTTGAAGTTTGCATCGTTGGAAAGCAAAAAAAAAATTATTTTGACGATTCAAAATTTATTCCAGCGATTCTAAAAAATGATTAAAACCATCAATCGTTATAACAACTTTGTATCCTTTGGGTTCATTAGAATCATTTTCTTTAATTTTCGTTGCTTTCCAACGATGCAAACTCAACACCAATCGAGAGTCAAAAGTAACTGATTTCTCGGCCCTAACTTTTCGTCAAGTAGCTCGCGACTCGAGATTCTCGGGACTCTCGGCAACGACTGACGGCAACCCGACGAGTCTCGTGTTTCCGTCATAAGCCTCCGTTAATGGCGTTTACGAGTCCGCCCGCACCGTCATCCACCGGTTGCCGAATGTCGCTCAGCTGACGAGTAAAAAAAAACACGAGGAACAATTTCCACGTCTAATTCGCGATCCGCGGGCAATTCGAGCCACTGCAACGCAAGACGCGACAATTTCAGCATATCTACGCGAGTCTCTTGGTCTCTTGTCTCGCACGACAGGAAAAATCAGTAATCCAGAGGCTCGCGGCGATTGTCAGCGCACGACGCGCTGCTTAGACTCGAATAATCAGTCGCGAGCTCACGCAGTCGGTTATATATAGACGCGATGCACGGCGAGCGGCAAATCCGTCCAAGTCGCTCACGGGGATGAAAGTAAAAGTGCTCGTCCCGTGTTCGTCGCAGCGATAGCAACGATAATAATAACCAACCATCTCTTTCTCTCTGTCTCGATGCGTCGGATTAGCAGACAGGAATTAGCGCGACTTACCGGGCCGTCCTGACCGCGTTGACTCGGCGGCGGGCAGCTTTTTCTCCTCGGCGGCTTCCAGCTCACGGGACGATCATCTCTCATGTGTGGCGAGCGGTGCGCGCGCGCGTTCTACGTGCGACGGTTATATCAGCCTCGACGTTTCGGGATTTTCTATTTTTCACACAATAACCGCTCTGACAGGCGAGGCTCTTATCGACGGTTATCGACGGCGAGCGCTCGTTCTTCCCGGCGGCACAGGACTCTTGTTACTTGTGAGTAGCGAGTACGGAAAATCGAGTTATGACTCGCGACGGCGAGACGCTAGAGTCGCGCGAAAAAAAAACACACTTCAGCGCGACCGATCCGTGTTTATGTCGCTCGAGCGTCGTGGCGGCCGCAGACCGCGCGAGCCGAGTGCCGGAAGAGCTTGCAGCCAACTGACGAGCGACGGGCCGCGACTGCCAACCAGTCGGGACGATCGTTCGCGGCGGACGTGGTACACGGCGAGGCGAGTGAGAGAGAGAGAGACGACGACGACGACGTCGGCGGCGAGCGAGCGCGACGTGATAGTAGTACCGAGCTTTTCGTCGGTGCGATCTTCGATTGGTCGAGCTACGTGCACGCGCCAATCACGATCGATTTCCGCGGTTCGTTGACCCGCCACAGACGACACTATTCGCCTGTCGCGGAAAAACCGCGAGGAAAATTCGCGGCGTGTGACTCTCACTCTCGCTCTCTGTCGTCTGTTGAGTGCCCGAGGGCCGCGAAGGGTCGGTCGCGACCGCACGAAAGGGTCGAAGCCACCCGACTCGCTCTTTGCTCGCGGCTCTCCCCGCACCCGCCCCTCGCGATTAGCCGCACCACCCGCACCAGAAAACGGGGGGCAGACAGCCGCCAGCATCCCCGTTTTGCTCTCCTCCTCTCGCGAGACCCGCAAGCTCGAGCGTTGACGTGCGCATGCGTCGACCGATGGTTCGGCGCTGCAGGAAGCGCTCGATTTGAGGGTTCGGATATTCAGAGGGATGAAATTCGCTTCGACTTTTTTCTGTGATTTTTTTTTTAAGAATTTCGTTAATGATATCGTTTATTTGTACACGCTTTTTGGTCACGTCTATTAGCAACGTGATCGTTGTTATTCAATCGCAGACGTTGAGAGTCGCGATAGTGAATTTTTAGAATTTGTCTATCAGTTGTAAAATCCGCTGCTGCTCCGCTTCCCGCCACTCCGAGTCACCGGCGTCTCCAAGATTTCCCGCGTATTCTGTGAAAGAAGAAAGCATGTTGAGTTGGAAATGGTTGGATATGGAGAGCTTTGCGCTGAAAAAAACGATTGACGAACCTCTCATGATGTGTCGAATTGTCTTGAGCGAGGCGCGTCGCTGCGCCAGCATTCGGGTAACTCGCTGCTTCACCGTCGCCGGGCAACCCGTGCAGGCTTCGAGTAGAACGTAATCCACGAGTTGCAGAGTGAAAAGCCCGCCGTCCAATCGTCGGAGATACGATGCGTCCTCGTCTTCGTCCTCTTTGACGTTTCTCTCGACCTCCTCGACTTTCTCGAGATACTTGAAGTGCAATTCCATCAGTCGATCCACTTTTTCGTAATCGTTTTCCGTGAATTTACTCAGTAGCCTCTGTCGCTGCGGTCCCTTGCAATTTCGCAGCATACTCGCGATAATGGAGATCACGTGCTCTGCAAGACATTTGGATTAGTGGTGATATTTATGAATTGTTGATGAATATTTTAACCAAAATCGCCAGCTCACCTTCGTGCTCTTCGGCGCTCAGCATTTTTTTCCGATTTTTCGTCGGTGTCTTCATGAACAGCGGAAATATCGTTCTCAGTCCGAGTATGTCGACGAATTTCGCGCAGTTGTCTTTGCCGTCGGGGCCGTTCATCGCGTGATCGAGAACTTTGAGGGAACCGTTGCGCGACATCTTCTTTTCGCGCAGCATAAGATTCATGAGCTGCAGCCCCTCACCTTTTAAGAATCTGTCCCGATTTACCGTGGCCATGAGGCAAGAGCACAATACGTTGAACAGATTTTCCATCATCTCTTGCTCCTCGGCGGTCTGTGGATCGTGTCGTTTGTAGTACTGCAAAATTCGGAGTAAAAAATATTAGTGCACACTCGAGCGTTTAAAATTGCTGATTAGAGAAATAAAATGTTTACCGCGAGCTGTTGAAGCAGCACGTCGATCCCGTCGAGATCGCCGAGCAGGAATTTATTGTCCGGAGTTTCCTGCAGCAAAATCGACAAGAGTTCGCTCGCGTACAGCTTATTCGTGTCGAACGGAATTTTCGCTTTTATTCGTCGCAGCAACCACTGCAACAGGCCCTGTTTCCCCGCATCCACGCAGAGATCCGGTCTGAACTCCAACAGATTTTCGAAAATGGCTGTAAAGAAACGATACATCAACATCCCTATTGAAATTAACGTTGCTCATCGACAAATGTGGTTTAATCGCGTACCTAGTGTATTGAAAACTCCGTCACTCTCTTCTTTAACAGTCTCATCGAGTCTCTCCAAATTCTGTACAAGAAGCGCGCACACCTGCTGCTCGAGCAGCGCATCGATTAGCGCATCTGCTCCATCCTGGCTCTCGTGGAGAATATCAACGTCCGAGAGCTCCTGCAGAAGATCCACAACGCCCACCGCTATGTCCGTATTTTCGTGGGACAATAATTCTAGGAGAGACGGCACTGCACCCAGCTCCACCATCAGTGGATAGAGCTCCGGATTCGTTGCGACTACGTGAAGCTCCTGCAGAGTCTCATGCAGCTCCAACTCAGACTCCATAAACCTGTAAAACCGAATCAGCAAACATTAATTTTTTTCTCTCCCTCACAGAATGTTTAGAATGCAATTTCAGGACCATACTTTTCTGGTTGATCTGGGAATTTGACTCTCATCTCCTGATTGCGCAGTGCCCTTTTCTCAAAAAGTAGAACCATTCTTTTCAATGTCGTTTCATCCAAAGCCTCGACCTCCGGCGCCTCAGTTTCTACATATTTGAGAATGTCCTGCTTCTCCTTGTCCGACAACTGCGGCTCGACAACATCGTTGGCAGGTGCAGGTAGAGCCGCCCTGATCGGTGTCGGTGGCTCGCTGCTTCTCACAGGCGTCAAGTCAACTTCCCTGGGTGCTCTTTGACGCGCGTGATACGGCGTTTTTATGACTTTTCGCGATCGCTTCGAATTCTCCCACTCGTCCTCGTCCTCGTCCTCTCCCGGCGCCGAGCGTTTCGGAGTATTTGGAGGCTACAAACAGATTTGCAGGTTAGGTCGGAAGGTACGCGTTAGAGGCGTCTCAATATTCGTAAGATTTTCGGAGATAGATCTAAAACTCACCTTATACGACAAAAGTTCTTGTATATCCATTACTACTGACGGTAGTACCTAATTGCAGCGTAAATTCTCCGCCGATCCGCGGGGCTTGAAATTCTCTCACTGACAAATAAACACTTGCGTCTCGCGGAGTCGTGCACAAAAATTCAATCTTTCGCCAATTAAAAAAAAACAGATGTTTAATCGGCTGCAAGTACGCGTTCTCCAAATTTCTACTGACGCGGATTCAATGTCCTATTTCAGATTTAGTTACAAATAATATACAAATAAAAACAATACAGTCCAGTTCTATTTATTGTGCTTGAAGGATTCACGACGAAAAAGCAACACTAGCGGCAAAACTTGGAACAACCATGAACAGCCGAGTTCGTTGATAAGTGGTCACTAACTGGGACGATCAACTTTTTAATTCACCAGCGCTGTTCACTTGGCGTTTCAACATGGCGATTGGATGGCTCTTCGTGACTTCTGTGTCCTCTGAGTTTTCCGATGTTGTCTGTTCGCGACTGTGAATAGAGTTCGTCGACAGTTTGACGTGAGCGAAGATCGAGTTGCCGAGATAACGATAATTTTCAATACCGAGTTCACCAGAACATAAGGTAAGTTGTTGGTTGTTTTTGTTAGGTTATGTCGAGCGAACGCTTCGTGACTGCGAATTTTGACAACATACTGTTCGGGGCCTCGGTTGTTTTTACTAAGAAATCTTAAATTTTTTCGAAGCAGAAAAATGGCTCACTACAAGGGAGCAGCTAGCGAGGCTGGCAGGGCGATGCAGCTAATGAAGAAGCGCGAGATCGCGCAACAGGAGATCGAGCTGCGAAAGAAGAAGATCGAGGACGACCTGAAGATCCACAACATCGAGAACAAATTCGCCACTCACTACAATGCGGTGGAGCAGCAGCTCAAGACGTCCACCATCGGTCTGGTGACGCTCAATGAGATGAAGGCCAAGCAGGAAAACATAGTGAAGGAGCGGGAGCGAAAATTGGCTCAGAAGGAGCGTGAGAAGGAGCAGGAAAAGGAGCGAGCTCTGGCGGCAAAGCAGGCGGAGAAGAACAAGCAAAAGAAGCAGATACAGGCACTGTCGTTCAACCTGGACGAGGAGGAGGAGGAGGCCGAGGTCTCAGACGCAGAGAACGACGACTATGAGTCGGATGCCAAGTCTGAGAAATCCAGCAAGTCCAACAGCGACGGCTCGGCGCCTCCCATAAAGAAGATAAAGAAGAATCCCGATGTGGACACCAGCTTCCTGCCGGACAGAGAGCGGGAGGAGGAGGAGAACAAACTGAGGGAAGAGCTGAGACAGGAGTGGGCCATGAAACAAAATGCCCTGAAGGAGGAGGAGATAGAGATTACTTTCAGTTATTGGGATGGCTCTGGGCACAGAAGAAGCGTCATTATGAAAAAAGGTAAGGGTCTATTTGTAATATCGGATTTTTACAGGATTTTCCGTATTTTCATTGGAAATTACGACATCGCTTTCAGCAGATCTGAAACTTTTGTATTAATTGGTATTAGTTTGCACTGTCGGCAGGTAATTCTATATATCAGCTACTTCAGCGATGCCTGGAGGTTCTCAGAAGGGAATTCAGCGAGCTCAAAACTGTTATGGCTGATCAGCTGATGTATGTCAAGGAGGATCTGATATTGCCTCATCACTACACGTTCTACGATTTCATTGTCACGAAGGTGAATGAACTACGCATTTTTCATGATTCTTTTAATGGTCAGATAATTCGTTGTAAACTGTGAAGCATGTTTATCTTGCAGGCCAGAGGCAAGAGCGGTCCGCTTTTCACGTTCGATGTTCATGACGACATTCGAATGGTTCACGACGCGTCGGTGGAAACCGAAGAGTCCCACGCCGGTAAAGTGTTACTGAGGTAAAAGACAATCTACGTTTTTTTGGCGTGTACAATCTTTATTTTCTTGTTTGTATTTTTTTTTTTACTTTTTCAGATCGTGGTACGAGCGAAATAAGCACATATTCCCAGCAAGCAGATGGGAGCCTTACGACCCGACCAAAACTTACGACAAATATACAGTTTCCGATAAGAAAAAGAAAGAATGAGCGAGTTACATTGCCGATGAACGTTTATTTACACGGATTTACGGTAGAAATTATCCGATAGATGTTAGCAATATACAGGGGTGCATTGTTGCAAAAATATGTAATACGCGAATTCTTACTCTAAAACGCGAAAATGTACATTCTGACGAGACGCTGTTAGCGCCGAGTTTACATATCCAGTTAGATTCATAGACCCGAGTTCTTCCATGAAGAGCATCGAGCTATCGTAACGTTAACAGCTCATTTCATAATTCGTCGATATAGCTCATTTCGATCCACTGCCTTACGAAACGAAATTTTATTCGGGAATATGTAATCGTACATTTACAAAAATCTACTGAATCTACGCTATAAATTAAAAGGAAGCTATTTCACAACACATCATAGTGTATCGCCTGTGTATCCGGCGTCACTGGGTTTTATTGAATATTTAATCAAGAGAAGGTTGAATAATACAATTTTCAAACAGTACTCAATTTATTATTGATGTTCATTTTCAGTTTATCCTCTAATTCTTTTAATAATTGTTTCGAAGATTCGTCGATAGAATACGGGTTAATTGTCGGGAAATCGTCGATCGAGTTATTTTGATCGAAATTTGTGTCGTTTGAAAAATCACTTGCGTCTCTCGTCAAAAAATCGAGTCTTCGTTTTTCTTCATCTGTTATAGACATAGACTCTTGCGGCTTATCAATCTCCTGCAGTTTCAATTTCGAGGAGCGTGCGTGTTTATCGTGCGTTGCCCGCAATTTGTCGGGTAACTTTTCGTTGTTTTCCTCGACAGCGCAGAGTTCGAGAAATCGACGAGTATTCTTGGCCAAAGATTCCGATTCTAGGGGTTCAGTCGCCAATTTGTTCTTCAGTTCCTCGCAATTCTTTATCTGGAGATCCATCGATTCCGCTCTGACTGCCTACAAAGTTATTGTTACTTATGCTCAATTACAAACAAAAATCATATGCTCAAATCTTGCCTTAAGCTGCAGTTCCATTTCTCGTATTGACATATCGAGGTCCCGTATGTTTCGAATTATTTTACATGTCCTTTCGTCTTTTCCTTCTATCTCTACAGATCGTTCTTGAATCTCTTTTGAGCATTCCAAATCCTTCAAAGTTATGTCTGAAGTATCAAGAGGCTCGCTCATTTTTTGGCCAACTTGCGGTTATCCGAGATAGAATGAAATGTCGCCAGCTCCCAGCGACGCGATAATTACTGTTTCGTATCCATGGTGAGGTAAACAATTTGGGCGGTTTTCGGCCCGGCGGCCAAATCTACGATTTCTGACAAGCAAAACGACAAATTTCCTTTTTTTTTTTTTCAAAAGTAACTGAAGTAACAGAATAAGAGTTTTTCAGTTGCGATTTACCCTTTTAAAACTTTATAAGAGCGCAGCAGCGCAAAAGTATCTCGGGCACACGCGCCAGCGCGTGTGATTAGCCTAGTGTCAAATATAAGCGATGATCTAATAGTAGACGAAAACATTGTCGTTTTATTACACGCGAATTCGTATTTGATCTGTACAAAGGCATTATGAAAAATATACAATTTTCAGGTAAAAATAATTAAAGTTTGCCGTTCGACAAACTAGTCATTTCAGGATTCGGAGCGTAACAATTTGGCATCCATGTAAGTGATATTTTCGGGAAAGCGATTCATGATTATGAATCTCTTCTCGTTCGGTCGTTGCACAGTGTCGATGAAATCGAACCAGTAAATCACCAGTCCAGGTCCGAAACGATTCCAGTAGCTCAGGTACTGATCCTCCACCATCGAGTCGTGAACCGTGGTGCTGCCGAAACGTGCCTTCGACTCGATCCAATTGACGACAAATCCGTCCACGGCGATCGGCACTTCGAGCTTGCAGTCGGGCGTCTTGTCGTATCCTCGCTCTCGTAATTGGTCCTCGTCGCAGAAAGCGATGTTTCGCTCAGTTAAATAATTCTTCAGTTTCACCTCGTACTCATAACCGATAGAGCTGCGACAGTGATGAATCGTACATGAATTTGATTTTACAGTAAAATCATTGGACCAGAAAATTAGGTGTCTCAATTATCTTTAAGAATTATATCCCACATACTTGCTGAACGAATCCGAGATGTAGCCATATTTATCATCGTGCAAGATGCACTGCAACGCAAAACAATATCATTGTCACTCACAGCAAATTTTTCCAACAAGCAGAATCCGAACTAGCAACAAATTACCAAGTAAATTTCATAAGCCAGATCGTTGTCTTCAATGAGAGTCGTGTCCTTCATATATGCGCTTATCGCAGTTTTATTTGCTGCAAAGAGAGTAGAAAAGTATGAAAGACCCATTGAAAACGAAGAAAAAGAAAAAATTCAACAAATTGGGTAACAAAGACTCATTGAGTTTGAAGCAAACATTTGCTCGGCACATTCTTGTAGAACTTCTCCAGTACGAGTCTAGCGATCAATGCTGGTGGCAATCCTAGTTTGGCTGCTGTTCGTACGATTATTCCTGCAGGCTCTCCCCTCGACTTGGCCCGCTTGTATCTAAACCCAATGAAACCATAAGTAATCAACAGGCGCTCACAAAATTAGAATCCAAATATTTCACAAAACTCACTCAATAAAAAAATATTCCGTCCGACCATAGAGCTTCTTTCGCGACTTCTTAACGTTGGCTATCACCGCCTCGCTAAGGATGCTGTGCAGTGTATTCGCTGAAACACTGGAAAATATTGTTGATATGAAAAACCGAACACAAACTTCGCAACAAGAAGTGTGAATTCGAGATAAAAGTGGTAACCTGCTGTATTTCTCTACGAGCATGCAAGCGCAGTCTCTGGAGAGTCCGGTAAATGCGTCAATCGATTTCATTATATCGTCGAAGACTTTCTGCTTCATTTTTACCACCGTTTTTCGCAAATTCGCCCAAAATTGAATGAAGGTCCAACGGATTCGTCCGGTGTCTCAAAAATATTTCACAACAATGCACGAGTGTCAACAGTCGTGGTTTCAGAGCGAAGTTGAGGACCCGAGCGACAGGGGTCCGCAACAGCTGAGCCTCCCGAACACGTGGTGCGAATGTCATTCTCTCTCTCTCCCTCTCCTTTCGCGCGGCGACCCGAGACCTTCTCTCTCGCACCCGAGCGACCTTGGCAGTGCCGGTCTTTCGGCCTCACTGTTGTTCAAACGATCATCAACGACTGTCAACGTTACGCGACGGCAAATCGAAAGAAATCTCACGCGAGTTGAGGTTATCGAACTTTGACATTTCGAGGTTATGTATGTGTTGTTATTATTGTAAACATGGTCGTGAAAAATACGCGGGAATTACCGACTGCCGGGAGTGGGTGAACAATAAACAGTGTTTTCAGTGTTTTGAACATTTTATTAATCCGGGGTGCGTACGAACGTAAATATTATTGACTGAAGCAGCGATTTTCGGATCGGTCGATTAAACCGCATACTCTGAATTTCAGATTTCCCGGCGGTCGACGTGTACAGCTCCTCGAGAGATTCGTAACGATTATGAAACATCTCCGGAGCGTCGCTTGGACACTGCGATCCGCAGTCAGGAACTCGTCAGGGCCTATTTTTGCCTGGCACGGATCGCCGAAATACTGCACTGTGAGTGCGAATTCTGCCAGACCCAAGCGTAGACCGAATTTGCGAGGCTTGCCGCAGGAGTTGTCTGGGGCTCTGGAGGCGATACAGAAGAAGAATGCTCTGAACAAGATCTGTGCCGGAAATATTTTGTACCTGGTGAACGAGGCAGCAGCCAAAACATTTGCTGGCCTCGTGGCAGCTGACAGACAATCGGACTTTCTGTTCACAGCAGAGATTAATTCTGGTCTTGGCTATCTAAGCCAAGAGTTGCTGGAATATGGCATTCCCTCTATTTGCATGTACGAAGGTGTCTCCTATTTCATGCCCAAACTGGCTTCCATAGTGGACCGTTATCCTGGCCGTGCCTCCTTGAGGCCTTCCGACTTCCAACAGATTTGGAACTTGGGCATCTGCGACTGGAGGGACAACACTGAGAACCTAAAGGCGTATATGAATAATACTGAGAGCAGGGCTTGGACAGAGGAGCCGGCGATCCAAGTGATAGGTGCTATGGAGGATATGATTTTCATTCGTCGTCTCATGACGACGGTGGTGTTTCGAACCACCCTGGCGAAATTCGGACGAATGGTGCTTCACGTTGCGATACCTCCGTCCGTTTACGGGGTTTGTATTATTCATCGACGAAATATACGAAAAATTGATCGCACTTTCCGTTTCTCGTACGTGGAATCACCAGTGAATTCTTTTTTTCACTCTGAATTACAGTATCTTATGGCGACGAACGAGCACTACGATCTGTACCGATGGTACACGGTTCTCTTCCAGTGTTTGTTCGATATTAAGATCCTCGGCGCGCTGCCGAGATCGGCTTTCTTTCCGCACTACAGAAAGCCGTCGGAGAAGAAGCGACGTAACGCCGGCAGAGCAAAAATCGCGCAGTACGACGCGCGTCTCATGTACGTCGTGAGGATCGAGCCGAAGGCCGATCTCTTCAAGGACAACTTTACCCCATCGGATCTGGCGCCCTTCTACTATTTTCTTTATCAGCACCTGAAGGCCCGAAGCAGCAGAATTATACCGGCGCTGGAGTAAGTAGCGCTAATGATTCTCCGGTAATTTCAACATAGAGTTATTTGTTAATCCTCCTCGTTGTCCCTTTAACGCAGACGATGGGTCCCAGGCTGTGGTCGAACTCTGATAGCTCACGACTTCACCATCTTCACGGAGTTCGGCGATCTGAAACCAGCAGAAATCATGGACCTGTTTAAACTGTTCAAATCCTGGCCTGAATACAAGAAAAGCTCTTTCGTGTCGTCCATGGATACGTTCCTGCTGCGTAACGACCAGCACGTGGACTTCGATACGAATAACGACGATCTCGAAGAGATGTTTCAATTCTCCTTGGACGAGGGTCAATCGCCTCTTGACTAGCGACTCCAATATTCGACGCCGAACATCAGGGCGCGCTTGTAAATAGCTGTAAATGAAATTCACGTCTCTATTCTTCAAGTGCCTTGTAAATACAGTTAATCGTATTCGTATTTGCCTCGTAGGAATTCTTCGTATTTGCCGCCGATAGCGTTTTAGTGAGAACGTCTGCAGATTCGTCACTGTTTGCTTGAACTTTTGAACCTCTTTAGTGTGTCGCAGTACATTGCGATACAGAGGCTGCGAAGCCTGCGCAATGGTATCTTCATTTATCGCGCCTAAATGTGTTGGGGAGCTCTGCATAATGAAGTCTTTCTTGCTCTCTCACTATCTCTGTCGGTCATCTCCGCTTCGAAGAATGTAGGAGAGAAAAAAAAAAGATTGTCGCTCAATGTCACTGTAATATTCACAACTTTCTAAAGACCGAAGACGCGGCACGCGAGGTCCCGCTTTCGTTACAGCAAACGTCGCAGTCTCGCGCGTCGCCTGATTGAGGAAGGATGCCGTCCGCACGCTCAGCCACGCGCGATTCCTTATCGATACGCAGCTTATCGCTGTCTCTCGCGAGCTACGTTCTGCTTCTGGTTCACGGATCTCTGGGACAAGATTTTGTCTTTCCGGATGCGCGACCTACGCTCCAGCGACCTACGCTCCATCACGTTATCGTTAGATACCCCACGACCACCACCACCACCACAACCACTACCGTAAGTCTGAAAAGAAAACACACCAAATAATAATAGTTGCCTGTTGGCGGTGCCGAGCACTGTTGATATCACACAATGATTAATACGTCACTCGAACATTTCTCAATTAGTAACAGATTATTAATACGAATTCACAAAAAAATTGATCACCACTTTCCGCTTCAGACAGTTAAAAAAAAATGTGACATGCGAAAGAAAAAAGTTCGAGGAAAGTTCAAAGTCCAAAAGTCTATATATATTCCCTGTAGAGGAAAACACTTAAAGAGCCTTAAGTCGTGTGTTGTTGATCCCGGATAGTGGTTGATTTTTTTTTTATTCCCAAAATAATCTTGACCTTTTTCGTTATTCAGGCACCAACACCACAGCTGAAATGCCCGGAGAACATGACCGAGACGAGCGTGCCCGGCGGTACTGAACTTTACTGCGAGTGCATCGCCGGCAATCTGTACTATCCGAAGCTGGACCGTTGCTACCAGCAATACACGTTGGGACCGTGCGAGCCGGGCGAGCACTTCGTTCTGCGCTCCAACGCGACTGTCGCCGAGTGCGTCCGCAATCCCTGCAAGATCGACAAAACGGTGCTGTTCAAGGGTTCCTGCCACCGACTGTACGTCATCGGCGGACCCTGCGACGAGGACAAGACCCTGGCGATTCCGGAGACGTCGTACGAGCCGGAATGCGTGGGGATCATCACCGAGAGTCATCAGGTGATAACGGCGCCGTTGAGACCCTGCGCGCCGGGCTCGCGACGAACAGCCCGAGGAAAGTGCCGCAAGATATTGCGATAATTACTCCGAATCCAACGCCGTAAGATTGCGCAGAAAAAAAAACAAAGTATAAAAAGCGATGTACCGTCAACGCCGCATTAACAATAAAGGTGATGAGATTGTAGTAGTTTCTCATTAGTCATTATTCGGGAGAAAAAAAATAATAGAAGGGAACGAGATGCTCGTGCGTCAGCAGATTTGTCCAACGTCGCGGAGCCGACTCCGAGTCTCAAGGACGGGAAGACGTTTCGAACCGGCTCTCTCGATACCCTCATGTAGTTAATTTGGCACTCGTTGGCCTCGAGGCCCATTTACGATCCGGTCGTGCGGGTCCCCCGCCGACGTGACTGCTATTAATTTCGCATTATAGACGGTATTCCCAAGTCTCTGCGCGCCGCACGGGAGTTCCTGCTACCCGGGTGTCTCTTCTTGTCGCGTATACAGTTTACCGCACTGTCGACGGAAACGCCGCACGAGGCGGTCGCAGTCATTCAGCGTCGTCGCTCTCTTCGTCGTTGGTGAATTAGATAAACTCGTCGCGCGTCGAGAGATATAGCGAGAATCCCCGCCGACGTCATCGAAATCGTCGCTAGAAAATTGTCCTCTTGCTACAAATTACATACGTCAACGGGGAAAAAATGCGTCACCGTTTATTTTTGCTCGTATCAGCGACATTCGTCTACGCGACGCTCGGTCAGGATGTTGTGTATCCGAAGCACGAAGAACCCGCTTACCTGAGCGGCAACAATCCTGTGGTGAGTCATCGCTGCACTTTTTAAATCTTTATATTTAATATTATTTATAAATCACTTCAGAAAAAAATAACTGTAATGTTTTTTTTTATACAAATTTTTTTATACAAATTTGATATATAAAAAAAAATTTATACAAATTTTTTTTATACATCAAATGTTAATTAATTTTTTTTTTCCTTTTGTCTCCAGATCACCGAACGGATACCAGTCTATATTCCGGATCGCTGCCCGGAAAATATGCTCCTTTATCCTGGCGGTGGCGACAAGAGTTCCTGGGCGTGCGACTGCAAACCCGGATTCCTGTATTTTCCGCTGAACAGCACGTGCTACGCGGCCTTCAGCCAAGGACCCTGCGCACCGGGAAGTTACGTTTACCTGGCCGAGGGAGAAGCCGTACCGGTTTGCGTCGAGAATACTTGCTCGCCGAGCGATCGCGTTCCCTTCAACGGAAACTGCTACACCATCGGAAGCACGAACGAAGCGCCCTGCGGACGAGGTTCAACCCTTCAAGTTAACGAGAGGACCTTCCAACTCGAGTGCGCTGCGATTCACCAGGTGCAAACGCCACTTTTCATATCGGCTCCAGTTATCACGAAAATTGCGTGTCCACCCGGCAGCGAACGGATCAGGGGAGTCTGCAGGCAGCCCTTGTAATTATTTTTTGACGACGACCATTGGCCCATTATTGTATGAAGGAAATTGACAGCTTTGTAAAATTAAGTGACAACCAGGCAACTACTCCGCCACGGAGGCTGCAGAAATTTATAGTTGATTATGTGACAATTGATTGTATAAATTCTGTATTCGCTGATATAAAATCGATGTTTATTGAAAAAAATGCGTCTCCTATTATGTTTTGTATCTCGACACCATAACAATTCATATCTTACAGGAGTGTGAGATACGAATGTTCAATTAATGGTCGAAAAATTGATATCTTCGAAGCACGAGTGACCCCAACGACCCAGACAGATATTGTCCACGCGTTTCGAAGAAAGTTCCTCGAATATTGAAAATAACCGAGATTATTTTATCAACTGGCTCTGGTAACCCAAGTACCGCATGTTTTGATAAGCTTGTGTTTTACACAGTGTCGCAAATCGCACATCAATACGCCGAATCAATAGTTAACCGGAAATCGGCGCGCTGTCTGCGCTGAAAATGTGTATCAATAACAAGACCACATAAGCAGACGAGATTGATGAACTGAATGCGTCAGTCATCGGCGGGGGCGTTTCTGCGCTTGATATGAATATTTTTGTCCAGCGAGACGCAGTGCGATTCCCTAAAGAGACAATCATCATTCACTTGCAATCGTCTGGTTGTACCATCGTTGTTTGATTAGCAACAAGATGATTTTGTACGCATTTTTGTGCGTATCGTCGACTGTCGCGTATAAGGGATTTGTCAACGATACTGAATCGCCGAAAGATGAGAATAACTTCAGCTCGACTGAAAGCGCTCCATTGGTAAGTTCAATCCAAGCCACATTATAATGGTTCATTAATTTTGTCTATATACCTTAGACTCTCGCGTTTCAGGGATTTAAGAACGATACTGAATCGTCGAGTGATGAAAATAGCTTCAGCTCGACTGAGAACGCTCCATTGGTAAATTTAATACAAGACACATAATAATGATACATTATTTTTTTCTATATACATTTGAACCTCGCGTTTCAGGAATTCTCTAACACCACAGAACCACCGTTTGAAGAAATTACTTTCAGCTCACCTGAAACTGATTTGGTAAGATATGAAAAAGAAGAAACGTAACGCAAGGCGAAAATATTAATCGACATAAGTTTCACGTCCTTTTTAAAATCTTTTTCAGCCATCGACAAGTAGCACTGAGATGTCTTGTCCAGAGAATATGACGCTCCATATGCCGTCGAGAGGGGCTTCATATTGGAGATGTCTTTGCATTAGGCCGTTTCTGCCGATTCCGTTGAACGGCACCTGTTGCAAACCCTTCAGGCAGGGTCCGTGTCCACATGGAGATTTCATCACACAGTCGCTCTGGCATCCACCCTACGGCACCGCGGAGCCCGAATGCGTCCCGAATCCATGCGTAGAAGACGGTTTGGTGCCTGCCAACGGGACCTGCATCGATATCACAGTGCGACCTATTTGCACGTTCAGATTTGCCATATACAACGAGATGACTTCTGAAGTCCAGTGTCTTCGCGCTCAGCTTCGATTCCGGTCCGCGATCAATGCTCCCTGGCGTCGCCAATGTCCTGTTGGCAGCCTCCCGGACAAGAATGGAAAATGCAGAAAAAAATTGTAGATTATTACTCTTAATTATAACGTTGCGGTTAGATAACTACTATAAACATGTGAAGTTTATCATATTGCACGGATGATATGTACATGAAGTAATAAAAAGGGCTGATTTATTTCGATAAAACCTCTGACCTTGATTCCGAGCTGCTGGTTACCGTAAGTACCAAGGAGCCAGGGAATAAAAATAGCGGCCAACGTGATAAGGACTCAATTACATAATTGCAAGAATGCAAAAGAAGCCAACACGTTGTTTATTCGTGGACCTGATCTGGAAATAACTTAAGTACCACTGCCGTCCCCTCTACGTCACTGTTTACGTTCCCGCCGTTTTCTTATCGAGGGTTTTCCAGAATTCGTCGCGACCGGACGTTCCAGGGGCGAATCCGCACGCAGATTTGAACAATCGAGCGAATATAAGGAGGAACGGTAAATATCAAGAACGCAGTCGTTCGCGGTGATCTCGTCGTGCAAGATTCTTGCGTCATTGAGACGAATCGCGAGCAGCGAACGAAATTCTCGATAAACCGTGATTAAACTTCGCCCGCGTCGTCGTACTTTGAGACTGTCCGACGGGATGAGGTTCCACTTGCTCTTCTGCGCGTCACTGACGCTCGTGTGCCAAGGATTTCCTCTGGACGTCGCTTCCCAACAAAACAAGGAAGCTTCACACTGGGCCGGCAAAGGGATTCAGGTAACTTTCGATATTAAAATCAAAATAGCTTCGGAAAAATGCAAAACATGTCTCATGCTCTCTCGCCTTGCAGAATTCACCTCACAGGCTGAATTTCCATCAGGAAGACATGCTGAAGCTTAGAGACCGGGCCAGAGACATTTGGAAAACCGTCTTCAAGGCGGCGTTGATGAATCGAAGAGTCCCCTGTGACGAAACCAATCCGGAGGGACCGTGTCAACGTAAGAGAAGATGGTCGAGTCGCGGCAGATCATTTTACAGGGCAAGCAATGGAGATCGATCAGCCCAGAGACCGTGCGACGCAGGTCAATTCGCCGGTGCCGACAAGAAGAAAATCGCGTGCTCTCCAGAATCGGGGAAGAATAAGAAACGGGGTGTCCGAAGGCAGGCGTTCGCTTCTATAGCTGTAGCCCCGGGAAGACGTCGCTCAAAGCCGGCAGTAGAACCTTGTCCACCTGGTAGCTTCCGAAACAGATTGGGTCAGTGCTGGAATACAATGTCTTCTTAATAATCCTTCGATTATTGCCATTGTTCACACGAAGCTAGTCCATGATTTATAAATAGAATACCTGAGTATTATTTGTATAATTGATTCCCATGACGACTTTACGAATTTTCTACCACGATTTTTTGTATTGTTTTTATAATAAAAGCTGCGTAAACGCACATCACGATGTCCGTACACAAGTTTATTCTAAAAATATGCGGGATCAAAGGGCTAATTCGCAGGAAGCCCACGCCAGACTGTGTTTAATAATCATGAAATATATTTGATTCTTTTACGAAGCTACACGATAAAATATATTTACAAAAAAGAATATATAGATATATATATATATAATATAGATAATATAGATATATTTCAAGCTTTTTAAAAATGAACTCGCTAAACCACAGCACAGGAGCCTCCTCATACATTAAATAATTGTGCCCAGCCAAGTTCTCACGACTCGTTGCAATAACACTTGTATAAACTATACACAACTAACAGAGGCGATAGGAATTTTATTTTAATGATTGCTTCGATCGAACGTAGAAAAGATTGCAGCGATAGAGTAGGCTCGTTAAATCACTGGTTCGTCCGGCGCCTCGCGCGACGATCATCTCCAACCGACAGCAGCCCAATAGTTCATGCTCCTTTGATATGTATCTTACATACTTGACAATCCGAAGAGCCCATCGTTACCATTCATCGCTCCGCTACGTATTGACGTTTAGTTTTCTGCGCACCGATCGGAATACGTTTTGGTTAATACTGCGATACGGTTGCGAGTTGTTTTCTTATATTGTGGCACAGCATGCAGACTGAAAAAAAAATCGAATTAACAATTAAATCGTGTTACTAATTTTTAAAAAACTATCCACTATAAATCACCGTCACGCGTGTAAATCCCAAAATAGCGAAATTACCTTTGATCAAACTTGGCTTATATAAATGGAACATCTTCTCACTCGAATCCCAGATCTATCGTGCCTCCGGCTGGCTGTTGGTGCTGGCAGCCTCTATCAATCTCTGTCTCTCCGCATACATTGACACCTTCATGTTCTCCAGCTGATGATATCTCAGCACCTTGAGGACTGCAAATACAGACAGTCCCACCCAGATGGAGAGGCTGCTCCAGGCGCCGAACTGCGCAGCTCCCAGCTCAATGTGAAATCCTGATGTGTCTATGTTGTCAGACTTGTCGATGTCATTGCCAGCAGCCAGATCACATGATGGAAATCGCTTGGTCATGCACTCGCACCAGGTCATGAATCCCAGTGTAATGAGAACAGCCGCAACCAGAGTCATGGCTGTGAGAAATATAGAACTGACAACGTCCATGAAGGCTGAGAGGAAGGAGCTATCCTCGCCCTTGAACATGAGCCTGGACAGGCGATAGATCTGCACCACAGCTGTGAGAAAGAGTATCAGACCGACGAATATGGTATAGTTGCAGTAAGCCTGCGACGCCCAGTCGACCACCAGTTGACCGTCCGATTCCTGCCAGACTCCGGTGGAAAACAGCAAGCAGTGACCCCTGCAAATATAACACGAACGTATTTACATCAGTATCAAATAATGAAGGACACACAAAAAAAATTAAAAATTCACCGGAATTCATCCTGGTGCAGACTCATCGGCACGATGATGCACAGCGAGAGAATCAGCGCGACGACGTAGCCCGCGATCTGGCTGAGCAACAGAACGTTCGTGAGAGCCATGATCTCGGTTTATCGGATCCGGAGCGAATCGGAGCAGATTCCTCGACTTCCCTGGCGACGTCAGATTTTGAGGTTACGTCGACTCGTTGTCAGCTCCACAAGGAGCAGCAACGACAGGCAAACTGCTCGTCCGCGTTATTTCCGAGACCAAAATGCTCGAGCGATCCCCGATATCATCCGGACGACGGTGATCCCATTGCCTACTTCGTCGCAACTGCCGAACCTCTGGTACGCGCGTCGCGCGGGTCACCCACAGTATGATAACAATGCGATACGCAAAATCCGGACAATTCGCGTATTGTTGTGCCACAGACGCGTATGACAGCTCAGCTGACGCGAATTGCGCACTCGTCGATAATGCTCGAGGATACGCGCGCCGCGATCATCACAACAGGGCGACAATGACAGAACGTCAGAAAGTCGGCAACCGTCGCGCCGCGCGACAAGGCGACAACCTGTGGCTGTTTTTATTACTTTGCCGCGTCAATTTTTGGATTAAACTCGATGTGAGTTGATTGTCGAGTTGGTTCAATATCATAAAAATTAACTTAGCAGAAGGGAAACGTAATTTTCGTTAAAAAAAAAAGTAATTCCGTTGTCCTCCGAATCGAAGATATGTTTTCTCCTCGCAATTAATCCTACGAATTCGATTACAATTCGATAGTGATTACAATTCATCCCCCACCGTCGACCCATATTTCCGTAGTAACCGTAGCACCGTCAGAGCGGTCGCGACTTCCGCGCCTCTTCGCGATTGGTCGGAGCTTCATGGGCAAAGGGGGGCAAAGGGTTGTGGTTGTGCTGAGGAAATCCTCAACATCCGTCGGCTCCGAACTGACAGCTCGAGTGGTTGATCGGAGACCACCAATTTTTCGCGAAAACGGAGCGTCGCGTTTCCGAGTATCCTTCGCGAGATCCACAGTAGGAGACGTTATCACATCGCGATTATCGCAATATGTTGCGCACGTCGTTATCCGTTCCGAGGTTACGTTACCGTCAAGCAGACCGAGGCATCGACGTCTTTCGCGAATAGGATAAACAACATCTTTGGAGTTGGTGACTTACACAGTCGCAACTTCGGGTCACACTCGTTTTGGAGCATATCGACGGTATTATATTTATTATTATTCCATGTTTACTTTTATTTACAATTTTAGATGTAAGTAGAATATCGTAGCAATTTTTTTACCCATCACCACAATATTTTTTTTAATTGGTTTTCAGATGTAGATCAAGGGTACATTTTTCCTTCGCTAGTTTGACGATGTCTTCGACGATGGAGCGAGTGGTGGCAATCAGCTGGTGGAACAAGATACTGCTAGTCACAAGTCTGGCCTGTGCTGCGTTCTGCTTGATCCTGGAGAAATGCGCCGGCCTGACTTCGCTGCCCATCTATGTGCCGATACTCTGGGCTGTACTGGTTACCGTAATTTCCACCTGGTTCAGTTTCTTTCTCCTGAAGAAGACTTTAAAAGCCAATGCTCCGTTCTACATAACACCGATAACACCCTGGATTCAGAGAAGACTGGAGAGCTACTTCAAGCTTGAGACGCGCAAAGAAAAGTCACCAGAACAGTCAAAACCAAAGGAAGATGGTGGGGAGACTGTGGACATTGAAGACAGCTTCAAGAAAATGGTGCCTAAGGATCGGCAGACGAGAGAAGGCAGAGCTACCGAGGATCAGAGAAAAACCAAAGAAACTGCCACGTGCAGAATAGATTTAAATAAAATCTTGAAGGAAATTGATGCCAAATTCATCGGTACCTGGTACAACGACCTCAGCGACGACAAAACGTTCAGAGACGAGGCGAACGAGTTGCTGAGAAAGTTGTTGAAAAAAATGTCGCTGCAGATAGGCGCGATCGACGAGATTCGGTTGGCGCACAAGTTGGCCGACGTTTTTCTGCTGCATCTCAAGGAACATCGTCGGGCCTTGAGGCGCGTCGAGAAGGGCAAAGGGACGGACGTCGAGGAAGCCTATAGATGCACCCATCCGGGTTCCCGGAGCGCCGCGACCTTCGAGCACGCGATTTATCGTCTCGTGAGCGTTCTCGCCGGCGAATTTCTGCAGTGGGAACTTATGAGCTCTCTGCCCTGCAAAATGCTGCTCTCCGTTCTGGGCAAGAGGCTCCTGATGACCGTGCAGACCGTCGGCTGTCCCCGATGGATCTTCGAGAACTGGATCGCTCTGCTGCAGTCCGCGGCTGAGAGGGAAAAGGTCGAGGTGGCTGACGGTGTCGACAAGAACGTGAGACTCGGAAAACCGATGCTTTTAGCTTTTGGCGAAATCTTCAAAATAATTTTTTTTTCTTCTTATCTCAGGGAATCGTGTCGAAGGCTCTGGGAGACGGAATAACGTCGGCAACGGCGGCCGTTGTGCCGCGACCCTTGCCGAAATCCACCGACGACGAGAAACCGCCGGTGGAGCCGGGGACACCGGACAAGGACAGGCAATCGTTGTCGAACTCGAGAAGGGACTCTCTGAGTCTGGACGGACTGACGCCGAAGAGTCACCGGGGTCTGTGGGCGGACGTGAATGTCTCTCAGGCGGATTCGGAGGGCGACGACGACAGGATATCGCCGGTTTACGAGGAACCGACCGACTTCGCGACTACGATAGCGAGATTGCGAAATTTGCTTCAACAGAAATCGACGGCTACCACACCGCTGTAGGCATTCTATTTTTATTTATTTTTTTCTTAAAAAAAAAAAAAAATCAGAATATATGGACTGATTATTTTAATCTCTTTCGATAGACAAGCGGAAGAGAAATCTTACGTCGTTTACGAGGGAAATCAGTTCACGAACCTGGCAATTCCGTGGACGGAATTTTACACAGCTGCGGACGGATCTCAGCAGCTCCTGTACTGCATACAGTTCGACGACGTCGAGCAACACGGCGTCGACACCTTCGAGACTACGACGGCAACTGTCAGGAGACAGTATTCCGAATTCGTTCAGTTACACGCTAACTTGGAGGAGGTAAAATTCTCTATTAAAAAACATCGTAAAAATATCATGCATGCCAAAAATTCGAAATTATGTTTTTTTGTCAGGTTCCTTCGTTTAGCGCTACAATGGCTGAGATTCATTTGCCGGAAGGCGGCGGTCGCACGGACATGGAGAATTATCTCAGAACTCTGTGCACCCGACTATCGACCGAGTCGCCGCCACAGTTGCGTCATTTCCTGAGGCCTAACAGCGGCGCCGGTAAGAAAGCCGACGCTGTTGCGCCGCGCCTTGACAGATTTCTCGCTAAAACGGTCACCGGGGTCTTCAACACCTTGAGAACCGTCGTACCTGGCTTCGAAATGGAGCAGGAAGAATTGATTCAGCCTCTGCCTACGCTGATGCCGCTGGCCGACATCCCGTGGCGATTCGTGGAGAACACGAAAGCCGTAAGTTCCTCGGCTGCGCGAAACAAGTCTTCGAAATCAAAAATACGAATCCTTCGATAGATTTTTTGCCGATGCTCGTTGCACTATCGACGAAGCTCCGGAATAAAATCTATCGGACGGTCGTGATTGCATCGCCGTTTTGTAATACACATTTTCACGATTTTCGAGCTTCGAATTTCTCGCAGAAGAGCCTGGCGTTCGACCTGCAGCAGTTGGTCGCCGAGAGGATTGATTATTGCTCGGTGGACACAGCCTACGAAGCCGTCGACTCTGTGGAAGGCAGCGGCGACTCCGAGATGCTCACTCTGTGGTGGGAAACCGTAAATACCCCGTATGATGGTAAGTATCGTTCATTTTATTCCGAAGTTTATCGGTGTCTCGACGTTCGTCTCCATAAAAAGAAAAAATATTCTTTTTTATCAGAGGAACTCGAAGAGCTCGACTGCCGGCTGAGCATGACCTGCGCTTCTATAGATTTGCTCTGCGAGATTCTCGCTGGAATCGGCAGCAACAATACTATCCAGCAGGAAGCGGTCGTCAGATGGTCCAAACTCTTCTTCGGAAACATCACGGAACCGCTGATCCAGGTACAAAATTCCCTTCCTGAAATCACCGCAAAACCGACTGAAAAGTATGAATAAACTTCCCTGGATTAATGCCGCCTGCTATTTTCATTTGCAGGGTCTCATATCGAGGGTATCGCAGAACTTGGGCGACCTGTCGCTCTCCGCGAAGAAGGAGATCGACGACACCGACGAGCCAATCGCGAACGTAAAGGACAGACTATCGCGGTTGCTCCAAGCGAGAGTTCCGTCTGACGTGAAGCGAGTCTTCGGCGAGGAAGACACTCGCGACATCATCGACTTTCTCCTGGGTTCCCTCGAGTACAAAAAGATAAATCTCGATCTGAGCCTTCAGATAATCGATGTCTTCGCGTCGGAGCTTTTGGCCTCTTGTCGACTGAGCCACGCGAACGTAACGCCGTGACGAACTCTCGATCACAGGACGAAATGAAAATCTTCAGCATATCCTTTGCCTTGCGATCGGCCTTCGAATTACTTGCGTTAAACTTATGACTTGCGCGCCTCGGTATTTAATCACGAACTTCGCAAACTTCGCATCGCGACGAGAAATTCGCCGCGGTGAGGACAAACCGGCGCTTTCGAGATTTCGTCACAATAGGCAAATAATCTGCGTACCTGAATGTACAGTCACTGTGATTATTCTTATAACACTCGAACTCGTTTGTCGCGAGTGAAGTTACGTTATTTTATCGTTTTTGTTTCTTCAGAAATTATCATCGCGTTACATGTTATATTTCTCTATGAGTAGCCGTCTCAGTTTTGTCAGTAATATATTTCTATCATTTTTGTAAGAAAAAAAAATCGTTAAATCAGTTGATTATTCACTGCAAAATAGCACAACACTTGGGTGCTCTGTTGTAATCCAATGATAATGCAAAATATAATAGCAGTAATCACTACGAAACTCTGGTTTATGTATGAATCGTTTTTTAATCTTATTCAATCACATTAATTGTAGAGTAACGCATATAAATATCTTATCGTAGCTTAGTTATCCTTTGAAGCAGCATCGCCCTGAGCTTTTTGCTTCTCCAGTTGTGCCCTGAAACATTTTGTCATCCAGACTCCATCAGAAACATTTTTTTTTTAATTCAAAGAATTTTCCAGAATCAAGAAGAATTCTGAACACCAATTCTGTTCTTGCAAAAATCGAAGAATAAAGCTTCGTACCTCAGCTGTTGATTGAAGTCATCCTCGACGTCGTCATCGTCCCAATTGTCCTCCCAGACGCTGATGTCCTCGTTATCCTCGTCCTTAGCCGTCCAGTCTGCGATAGTGAATCAGCGAATTAGAGGTTATGTCGGCGACGAATTTCGCCCGAGAAACGCGATTACAATTACCTTCCGTGGGAAATTCCTCGAACTCGTCGTCTTCCTCGAGGAGACCCAGATCGACCTTAGACTTGTCGGTCTTGGCGTCGGTCATTGTGATATTTGATTTTTTTCAACACGATCAAGCGACACACAGTGACAAAACAATTCTGCGATATTTCAGGTTATGTTCGTTGCGATATTTTGCGGTAAACGCGATTCGCCGCGAATGTCACTCGATCTGTCTCTCTCTCTCGCTCCAGAAATCGTGGCGCTCTGTCTCACTTGCACTCATCAGATGCGACGCGTCCAACATTAAGGCGATTCTTATCGAGCGACTGTAGCATCCCCTCGACCGATCCGTCG
The DNA here is from genome assembly GCA_964034905.1 of Itoplectis maculator. NCBI lineage: Eukaryota > Metazoa > Arthropoda > Insecta > Hymenoptera > Ichneumonidae > Itoplectis > Itoplectis maculator. The sequence continues at coordinate 7,350,954 of OZ035857.1, read as the reverse complement.
CGTCGCTCGTTGGATGTTTGCATAACACGCCACAATCTGCACGCAAACAACACAGCTGGTCGTCACCCAGCTCGCGGGGAGCACGGGAATAACATGAACAAGATAAATACTCCGTTTTGACGTCTACGACGGTGAAATCTCTGTTCGACGAAAATTTCGGCTGTCGAAATTGGCGCGTAACCAACGCTTACTCGGATCGACCTGGTGATTTGGATCAGCAGGTATTAACAATCGGAGCGAGATTTTCGCGAGAGGAGCAAAGATTTATCGACCTCCGCGGCCCGCGCGATAAGGACAACAAGATCAACGGACTCGTCGTCACGCTGGACATTGTTCGCTCGTGTTTCCTCCAGGTGCATGGACTGCGCGACCCTCGTCAGGAGCGAGAAACACCACAGAGACGGCGACGATGCAGCCCCAGTTGGCCGCGGTGACACCACGAAAATTGCCCGTCTTCGTGTTTCCGCAGAATGTCACGTTTTTCCTGGACGATCAGTCCACCCACAAGCAGGTTCTGACGCTGTACAATCCTTATGACTTCCCCGTCAAGTTCAAGGGTGAGATCAAGCGAAAAATGGACTTCAGTTTTTAATTTTGTATTGTCGCTGGAGATAGCAATTTATTTTTATTGTCTTTCAGTACTCTGCACCGCACCAAACAAGTACAAAGTCGTCGATCCAGAGGGCACTATAAAGGCGCGATGCTGCGTCGACATTGTGGTGAGACACACTGCTCTTATGTTGGCGAATTGCAATGTGACCGATAAATTCAGAATACAGATGCAGGAGCATCCCACGAAACAGGTATTGCAATTTCAAATTGGAGTACAATTTGGTTGAGAGTATTTAGAAGTTGTATATTTTCGGAGAAAACTTGTTATTAAAGTTGCTCCTTATTAAAAAATTATTAAAGTTGCTCCATTTCATTTGACTTTTTTATGTTCACTCAAAAAAATTGGCTAATGAATTTATTTCTTTAACTTGGATAAAAATATCGAGTATTGTCATTCATGGTTTGAAAGCATAGAAGTTGTATAATGATTTTCAACTGTGTGCACGTTCGTTCGTTTATACAATGTGTGTAAGGACCGTTCATTGTGAAGGCAATAGGCAAGAGAGACGTTGAAGCGAGACTACTGAATGGAACCGGAGATAGCGCGGGACGCGGCACTCCGGATCCGGAAATGTTCCAACAGCTTCCAACGAACGAGAGCCGACAGCAGCAGTCGTACGCTTTGCTGGCCCAGAACCGAACAATAGACAGTGAGTTTCGAGATTCCGTAGCGCTCGGTAAAACCAGTGGCGATAGTTCAGTAGCGACGTTAATTTAAAACAAAATGCCCCTTGAGATTTTCCATCCAGAGGAACATGAGTCTGTTTATTTGCGCTTGCAGAATCGTCCCTCAAGACATTAGGTAAATCTGACGGGTCGCGGTATAATTCATTTCGAGAAGATGCGTCGGATAAAAGTTTGCATAGATTGCGACAATCGAAGTACCAAGGTGCCCAATACGTTGTCGTGGACAAAGGTTAATAAGTTAGTATTTGGGCATAGCTCTTTCACTCTACACGCTGCATTACTTCTGTTGACAAATATCCGCGATCATCCTTAGGTCCGTAGACTTAACGATTAGTTTTCCTCGTCTGTGTTCTCCATCGCCCCGTGCAAGTCGCGCGTTGAATCGATGGCCTCGGTCTCTTCGATTCCGCGCGTTCGCCGAAGCGCTGTAAATTTACTCGTAAATGTGGGTGTCGCAGATCGTTGACCGGGAAATAATTGCATTACGCTTCTTTCAGGAGGAACGAACTACGTGGCACTAATAGCAGGAATTGTGTGTATAATCGGATTACTCCTACCCACCGAAGGCGATCAGAGTCACAAAGTACCGGATTACCTTCATCTTTCCATAAACTTCAAACTTATATTTTCGTTCGTACTAGGCAGGTATCTTTTTGTAATAGAAAACATTAATCACTGATGACTTGTGAAATGATTTCCCTCCGATTTTTTATGTCGACTGAGTGTAAACTATTTTTTTTTTTCAGGTATGGTTACAATCATTGTGCTGAGGCTGTAATTCTCGAGTCGCTCTGCAACTAGAAGAATTGATCTATGAAATAATTAGCGGTACGGGCCAAAATGCACAACTTACGTAAGACTTTCCAAATTTCGAAAAATTACTTTTTGGTTGCCGCCCCCTCCTCCTCTATCAGAAAAAAAAGCCGATGCTAGTCCGTAAAGTTTAAGCTCGCGAGATTCTACGCGCGGATGAGCACCACTAATGTTACACATTTACAGAATCGAAAACTACGTCTGTCTCTTTTTACATATGTTATTATACAGTATTTTTTATTGATATCATGCTTTTTAATGTCTGAACGCGAAAAATCTGATCGCGGACTATTTTGTACATATATCTGTGGGGGCTTCGTGATACACGGGTGTGTCTGCGGGATTTCCTTTTGTATTGACGTGTATGATGACAAATTTGTACTATAAAAAAACATGTGATGGGTCGATTGAATAAGCATAATGTATTACTGTATACTGCAAGAATGCTTGTGTTCTCGTACGAAACTCTCAGCTTTGCCTTTATTACCCTTTATTCACCGAGATCGAATTCAATATGTACGGTTTTTATCTTCGTAACATATATATATATCGCACGAGCGGGATTACATACACTGCTGGGAAGAATGCACCGCTTTTTCCTTCGTTGATGTTTCATCGCGAGGGACGTGCGACTCGAGGTCAAAGAGATTAATATCCTCTGGTTTGACGATGAGAATGTAAATTAAATCACATTGGTGCTTTTTTTTATTCGAAAAAGGCTGAAAAAAGGTAAGGACACCTTCTGCAAAAAAAGAAATCGAAAGAAAGGAAAATTAACACTAATTACTCGTGCTGGTCACCTAAAACATGGCCTGAGAAAATATTTTTTATTCACTTTTTTCGATCCCGTGGTATCAATAAAAAATATTTTCAAACGTCTCCATTTAGGTGTCTCGGTCCTGTTCGTCTGATTGAAAAGTGCAATGACGATTTGTAAACGCATTTTTAAGTACCTGGAAATTCGTCCACGCGTGGTCAAGAGTTGGCTCGATTTAGCAAGTCGACGACGTCCGATCTTACTCGTCCTGACCTTTCGGAGCGACGTACTTCAAGGCGTCGGTGTGAGTCTTGTACTTCATTCGCGCGTCCGCTGGGATATTCAGCACTCGTTTCAACGTATCTCTGATTCTCCCTCTCGTCGCCAGGTCCTCGCACTTTCGGTTCCACACATACAGTTTGTCCTCCTGCGACGTACAATTTGGGCGTTAGTCAAATTGTTGCAATTCGAATTTTTTTCTTTTTTTTTATAATTGTATTTATATGTATAGATACCCCAAATTTTACTGATACAACAACGCCGCAGATCTCTTCTCCGACCATAAATTGTTCTCCTAACAATGCCAACAGTAGATTCTCCCAGCAACGATCCACCAGACCTTTCCTCAACTTCAGCTGGAATCTTCCGCCCAGACGATTGTTGATATCCTGATGAAAGAGAAAGTTGCTTTATTCATGTTCTGTTAAATGTGCAGGAAACTTTGCAGCTTTGTTTGCAAATCCTTGATTCAAATATAACAAAGAACCTAGACTCACTTCCCACATGGGTTTGATGCCATTTTTGAAGAGATGAAAGTCCGAATTTGACATGAGTTCCGAGGGCCTTAGCAGGTGACTGTACAACGCCCAGAACTGTTCGACAGTGGCAAATCTGCCGACGAGTCTCAGATTCTGAGCGTAACCGGAGTCGGTTATTTTGCCTATGGGATTTCTGGTGTACCACAGTGCGTAGCCGAACTGTAGGGGATGTTCGTTTGGGCCTATTTCAATGGGCGGCTAGAAAGTCCATTCAACAAGTGAGATTACCGATCAACCCCATCGTCTGCTAAACATCCCATCGGCTTTCGTCAAAATATATATTTACCAGCCTGAGTTTTGCTGTCGGATCGCACAGATCAATTTCGTCGCTGCTGTCATCATTTGTTTTCAACCTGAAAATAAAAAAACGACAATCAATTCAAACTGCGACGAAAACTGGGACAATTCTCGTCGCGCCGCAACGTGAGACGTATTGTCAACACACGCGGCTGTCGATCTCCGCGTAAAAAATTAAGAACCCGCCGATTGATCGTCGATCGAACGAAAAAAAAAACTCATTTTTCGGTCGGACGACCGGATCGACGGTTCGATCGGTTCAAGAGAGCGAAAACCACAAAAAAACCGTAAAGGAAAAAGATTGACACCGAGCGTGTCAGTAAATAATCTCACGCTCGGCGACGATCCAACCTCGATGGAAAATGCACCGCGCGTACTTGTAACGTCGAATCGCGGGCGAACTGGTTGACACTTACGTATCGAATTTTTCGGCCATACTTTAACAAACGTCGATATAAATATATGAAGAATATTAATAAAATACTATGGTTGGCGGAGTTTTGCAGGTGGAAATAAAAATACAAAAGCCACCTCTTGCAAACACACGGATAAATCTCTCTCTCTCTCCCTCTGTTTCTCTTTCTCTCTGCGCGCACGCCGTGTGTGTTTTTCTTCGGCGAGCTGGCAGTCTCCACCATTTCCACCCGTTTCGGCCTCCGGTAACCTCTAGAACCTCGTGGTTTTCGATGTTGGCGCTAGACGAACGCTCGGAACGCGAGAACCGGAAACACGTTTTACAGCTGCTTCGTCGCTCGTCGGTTTATTATTATTTTCCGTGAATAATGATAGCGTTTATTATCAATACGAATATTTCAACAGCATAGTTGATATGTAATAACTTAAATATAAAAGTAATAATAATAATAATAATAATAATAATAACCAGAGCTGTTCGGTGTTTTTGTCTAGAAAATATTTATTACAATAATTTGCATGAATTGTATACAAAAATTGGCGCTTTGGTTTTTATAAATGTTTCTTCACATATTGTGACAATTTTATTGTTAGTCCTGGACCATTGAAAGTCTATTTGTCATCCTTCTCGATTGTAGCACTCATGGTAAAATGTTTCTCCAGCCTCTTCATGATTTCCTGTCGCTGATACATCACCTCCCTATGGCAGAGAATCGAAAAAGCAATGGGACACTCGTACTGTACGCTCTCCACGCATTTGGTGTCTCTGCCTGCTTTGTGAAAGCTGAACTCGGAAACAGAGTCCACTGCAATGAAAAAAGTCAACTTCTGTTATTGCAATCCGGTCACTGCGGAATTGACCATGAGTCAGACTCACCGTAGAAATAATTTGAGAAGAAGAATGTCCTATGGTCGGAACTGATCAAAAAACCTTCCCCGTCAGGCCTGATGGAGTAATGACCCTGCGCTGTATTCTGAATAGCCGGAATGTGACTCATGTGTTCCGTGTACTGCACAGAATATTTCCAGTTGGCTAGATTGCCGCTTTCCTTGATGATTTCAAAGTCCTCTCTGCAATGATTTTTCTTTGTTTAATAATTATTATCAGAGAAAGCGATTATTCTGTTGAAAGAAGAAGAAAATTGTTCACACATCGTTGGATTGAGTTTCTTCATGTTGCTGAAATCCGCCACAAATTCCCAGATGCTTTCCGGCTTGGAATTTTTTATTGTTGCTTCAAAAGTCACATGATGAACTTTTTTGTGAATAAACAGTGCATAAAGCACGAGCAAGCTTAGAAGGACATAGACGAAATTCCTGGCTTTCCATTTTAGTGGATTGACACCCATCTCTGAAATAAATTCCAAAAACAGTTTGTAACATTCGTTTACAATATATTAGTAAAAAAAATTATTACAAAAATTACCTAATTGCAGGGAGCAAACCGTAAAAATTAACCGAACGATTAAAGCGCGAAGCTCACTGTGAAATTTAGAATTTTCCGAGCGCTCGTCACGTACGTCTCTCGCAGCTTCGCCGGCTGAAAGTGTTGATACATATCTCACGACTTCCGTCGCGTCTCTCGAAATCTCTTCCTCTCCGAGTTATCCGCGCGGTCCATCGAGGCGCGCCACACAAACGCTCGTTCGTTTGTATTCGCTGGGAAGCACAGTAGAGACCCGATTTTTTTTTAATACGACAAAAAAAGGCAATGAATTCCCAACGTTTTTCAACGTTTCAACTAATTTTTCATTGCGTTATTTCTTTTATTTCCTTGTAAATAATTTTCTTGAAATATTTTTCCTCCAGAAGTTTAACAATACTTCTTCATCTTCCAAAAAAAAATCGAGATTCTACTGTAGTTCTCTGCGTCGAAATCTCATCTCCCTGCCCCCACTTTTTTTTCTTCTTTCTCTCTCGCACTCGGCATTTGCCTCGCTCGGCGATCCTCGAGCGAAACACATGTGTTTTGAATTTCCAAACAGTCGTCTCCAAACTCAACAACGTCGGCGAGTCGGGTACAGAATACTCATTTATTTTCAATATATACCAGTAACGCACTCGAAAAGAAAAAAAAAATTATAACAAATTGGACAGCCCTCTCGCACGAGAAAATAAATAACGCAACGCTGTACACAGTGGCAATATATTAATCGGTATAATTTGGTATGGAAGACACTGGGCAAAGCTCTCAATTTTATCTTACATTTTTTATAGTTCGAAGGCATCGCGTGAAGCGGTGAATCGCGCGTTCGACATTCGAACCTTTCAGTCTACGTGTTTTATATACAGGCGGAATGCGAACGCTCGTTCACGATTTGTGGTAACTTCGTCTCGCCGTACAATTCGAATTGTACACCGGGTACATGAGAAATCGTCCTTAGGACCTGCACAAGCGATTCTCCGTTTCCTATTTCGTATACTCGACTAAAAATTCGAAACGATCTATCAACTGTCCGGTTGATCGTCGTCTTGATCGTTCGCCTTGTCGCTTTGCGCGACGTCGTCTCTCGCGATCCCCGCGTTCTTCAGTATCGTATTCACGTGTGACGGCAGCAACTTGCGCAGCTGGCGGTCGATGGCCACGACGTTGAAGTTCAAGAATCGCACTAGTCCGTTTTGATAACCGACGCAGAGCCACAGATAACTCCAGGCGTTGGGGTTCCATGCAACCTGAAGAAAATAAACAATTTACTTTACAGGGAAAAACTGATCAATGCGAGAGTTAATAAAATTCGTCGGGAATTGGAAGACTCACTCGATTCACGGACGCGAAGTGATACTGCTCGATATTACACGTCGACAATCGCTGGTTGTAGGTCGGTTTGGAACGGGCTCGACCGACATCATGCTTCGCGCGCTGAAAACATAAACGATTAGCTTCCCGCCACGTTGTTTGATCATTTAATTAACTCACATTCAGATCGTCGCGGAAAATGATCCCGTAACGTTCTTCGCAACCCTCGTAAGTATCCGGCTTGTAATTGTACTCCTTGTCGGTCGTTTTCCTCTTCACGCCCGTCTTGACGGTCTTCGGGTCAGCTTTGAAGTCGACTGTTTGCACGCTCGAGGCCAACTGAAGCAAAGTGTACTCAGTTTTAAACGGGACTATTATAAATCTATAAACTTCTTCTTTCTGTAAACCTACCCATCGCTTTTTGGGCACATCCCTGTCCATGTCCTTGTAGCACCACATCTGATGGGGAAACATGACCAAAACTTCGCCGACCAAAGTACCTTGACCTATGCTGTTTCCGTAGTCGGATGTCGCGACGCCCTGCAAAAACAATGGAGTGAATGATTTTTTTCTACTATTGTCAGTAAGTATATTTTAGGTGAAGCGTCTTACATAGATCGTCGTTTTTGTCGGCAGCAACGGAAGAACTTTGTTCGCTGGTTGTCTCAGAGACATGAGGTACGTATGCGTATTCGCCAATCTGTACGTTAGCAGTTAATCTTCAATTTAATATCGCATGGAATTTTTTTTTTTTTTTTTATAATCTAGACATATCTGTTACCCGTATGCATCATCGTAGGCCGTAACACAAGCCGCCCAATTCGACAACAACGCTCCGGCCGTAACAATCCCTCGTTTTGCCGTACAGACATTCATGGTCAGATCTTCCATGTCCCAGAGTTTCGACAATCGGTCGTAGCCCGTCGTGTAAAAGAATCGCTTTCCGCCCATGGGAATCATATGAACAGCTGTCAACAGAAAAATTCCATCTTTAAAAAATGCGAAAAATAAAAAATTATGCGTTTCACGAAATAAATTGTACCTACAGCTAATGGAATGGTCGTGAGCGTGAAAGTTGTGAAAGGCATCGATAATCGTAGTTTCGCCCCGAGTGTTGACCAGCAGAGGGGAAGTCGTCGTGGGATCCCAGAGAGCGACGAAACCGTTCGAGAAGCCCGCGATTATTGTACTGCAAGACGGAAATATTTGTAGTTTTCGTTAGCAACTAATTTTCGGACAGTAAATCCGAGACTACCTACTCGTGTCCGAGGCTTCTGCTCCAATTGAGACACGTGCACTGCCAATTTTGCTCGCCTTTCTCGTAGCCCGAGGCGCTGACGGTCAATGTCAGCACGGGTTTCGTGTTGTAGATCGGTTGATAACCTGGCGGATCGCCTTTCTTTCTGACGAACTTTAGTTCGTCGGGAAACGGCAGTGAAAAAACGTGCACACAGCCGTCCGAGCAAGCGGCAGCTAAGAGTCCCATTCGCCTTTTGGTGTCCCCTTTGACCGCGGAATTGTTGCCGAAGGTTTCGTACTCGTAGCAACCGGAAGGGCACCACTCCATGCACCAGACGGTGCCTTTATCGTGGGCTACGCCGTATGAGAACATCGGTGCCCTCAGGGCAAGATTTTTGCTAAAAAAATATTAAAGAAACTCTCGTTACTTTCCTCGAGTGCAATTAAAATCAAACCGCAAATTTCAGTAATCAAACCGCTTACTTGTGATCCAAATGCCCCGTGTTCCAAATCTGGATGACGTTCTTTCCTGTATAAGACTGGCCGATGCTGTAGGCGCTCTCCATGGTCGGATGAGTGCTGATCGCTATGTACTGATCGACCGACAGGTTGTACAAGGGCGCGGGAATCGGTAGCCACGCTAATGCCCACACGGGACCGCCCGTGAATAGTGTAAGAACACCTGTCGGGTTTTAATCATATTAATCCGGCATTCATCAAACTATTCCGATTTTTCCGCCTGAGGAAATTACCTTTGTTGACGCTTCCCTGAAAGCGTTCCCAGCGTATCCAATCATCCGCGTTATCATTTCGCTTTTCCGACAGTTTCACTTTCATAGAACGCGAGAGTTCGGGCAGATACTCGCGACTCTTCTCATGCGGCAGGAGATTCATCGAACGGGGCGAGAGGCCTTCGAACAGTCGCAAACGATAATTGTTGGCCTCGCTAAAAAAAAGTAAGAAAATTGTTCGTCTTTCAGAACGAGATCTGGAGTCGTTTGCCGCGGTTGAAAATTGTCACGTAGAGAGAAACGGCGCACTAACAATTCCATGGTCCACCGAACAGCGGGCGGATAAGACACCGGAAACTTCGGATGAATCGGTGGCTCGACGTCCAGAAATCTGATTCCTGTGCTTTGAGGCCCTGAAAATTAATAATTCATACATTTTCTGTGAAATTCGACACCAGTGGTGTGAGCTTGGAGCAAGAGCGGAAAACCTACGGTATCTGTCGACTTCCTTTTTCTGTATCGGAGCTTTTGCCTCCACTTCCGGTGCACTGTCATCCCCGCTGGAGCTGCTTACCCCGAAGTCGGAACCGGAATCGGGTCTGCCCTCGCCGTGCTTGTCCCGCACGTGTTTCAACACGGCCTCTTCGGTCGGCGACGAGAAGTGGCAAAGTTTGCAGAGATACGACTGCAAAGAATTATACAAAAAAATAATGTTAAGTCGGTAAAGATTATAAAAGAAGTGACGTATCCTAAATTCATCATAAAAGAAGTCGACAAACCGGACGCGGTGTGAAAGTGCAGGCTGCGCTGTGCTCGCACATCTCTTCCACCGACGTCGCGGTAAACTGGCAAATCGTTTGACGGCAGAACGCTTTTCCATTGGTGGCCAATTCGGTCTTCCAGATGCCTTTCCAAACAGCCGGTATGTCGCTGGGCAATCGGGGTCGCTTTATCAAATCTTTCTGTGAATAAAATCCAATTATTAGAAACGACGAGCTACATTCGACGCTATTTATCCTGAATGCTTTGCAGCCGTTTCAAGTCACACACCAGCTCCTCCTCGGGTACCACTTTTTTCGCGTTCCCATCGTCCTTGACGAGCCCCGTGAATTCCAAAATTTTCGTCGCCGCTCTGCAACAGATTTGACGATTGTCCGAGTCCGAATTCGTGCGGATTCATCGAAGACAAAAGTGAATGAAAAAATAATTACTTCTCGGCAGCCTTTCGCTTTCCTCTGCCCGACGAAGCATCGCGAACTTCCACGGCCTCCTCCCACTTCCGCTCCTGCACGGTTTTCTCCACTGGCCGGTGAGTTCTCTCGTGCATCTCCATCGACGAGGGCATCATCACGTGCTTGCAGATCGGGCAGGTCACTAGCAGCGACTGCCTCTCCTGAAAGATTTCGCAATGGTAAAAATAAAATCCGCAGATCAGCAAATAAAATTGTTGGCGAAGGGAAAAAAAAGACATGGAACCTCGTCGGTTTTTCCGCAAAATTGCAGATGCGACATGAATCCGTTGGCGCTGCGTTTTGCCACTCCGCACGTTTCGCACGTCAGCGAACTCTTTTTCTTCAGCGCCGCCATGAGGACGCTGCGAAACAGCTTCACGTCGTTCTCGAAATCCTGCAAGACGAATCCACAACTCTTAAATTTTGCCAAACAAAAATCTTTACGCTTAACGATAACTAAAATCGCATCTGAAGAATCACCGGTTGTTCCGTTCCGACCGGCCAGCTCATTCCGTTGTGCACCACCAGATTGTGTCTGGCCCACTGTTTCTTCGGCCACGGTTTCTCGCACTTGGTACACACGATCTCGTCGGGCGTTTCCGAATTGTCCTGAAAATCCAAAAAATCATAAGTAAAAATGGAACGTGAATCTCAAGGTAACTGATGACAATTCGACGAACCGTCGCTTCCTGGGGACCAACGGCTCCGCCATTTTCCTGATTTGAATTCCCTGAAGCCTTTGGCACATAGTCCAAATCGGCAGCAGCGCTGCTTCGACCTCGACCTCGACCCCGACCTCGTCCTCTCCCTCTGCTTCGACGTCCCCCGGACGACGCCCTGTTTATCACACCGGACGGACGTCCCCGACGCTTCGTCGTCTTCACCTCGTTCACCTCTTCGTCTTCGCTTCCGTCGCTCAGGCCTTTACCGTCGATTTCGTCCGCGTATCTCGGTGCAGGTTTTTTCACCCTTGAAGTATTATCAACCGAAGTTGTATTATCAGTCGTCAGGGCACTGGCAGATGATTCGATGCTCGGTAGCTCTTCCTTCGAGGGAATTGGCTCGGGTTCCACTTCGGGTTCCGGCAAAACTTGGGGACGCCTCCTGGGACGTCCTCGTTTCCGAGGTACTCGAGGCTCCACCGCTGCAGGTTCATCCGGTGCTGCATTCTCTGCTGGATGTGATTCATTGAATTTCGTTGCCTCGATGCTTGACGATTCGTTGGCTGAAGAAATCTTAATTTCCGCTTTTCTCGACCCGCGATTGGCGGAGATCTGGTTGTTGTCATGGCTGTTGGATTTCTTGGTGCTTCTTGCATCTGGTTTGCTAGATTGTTGAGTCGATGGTTTCAATTTAACGTTGGACAGTTGTTTCTCAGGCGTCGGCGACTCCAGCTCTGCAACGATGGCTTCGTTTTTAGCTGAAGACATCGACGGCTCTGCATCCGAGGATTTGAAGCTTTCTCCACTGTCTTCAGCACTCATTGGCGACGCCGGCGTTGAGGCAACGTCTCCCGCTTTTTCATCAGGATGGAAAATTGGCTCTGAGGCAACGGATTCTTCTACTTCGGCTGTAGACGTCGGTAACTGGAGCTCCGAGACGATGACTTCTTCGTTTACAGCCGGAGACGTCGGTAGCTGCAGCTCCGAGACAACTTTTTTTTCTATTACAGCCGGAGACGTCGGTAACTGCAGCTCCGAGACAACTTCTTCTTTTATTACAGCCGGAGACGTCGGCAACTGCAGCTCCGAGACGTCATCTTCTTCTTTTACATCTGGAGACATTGGCGACTCCAACTCGTAGACGATAATCTCTTCATTGTCAGACGTCGACATTGCCGACTCGATGACTTCTTCGTAGATGATGACTTCTTCGGTGTGGACCGAAGACTCCGGTGATTCTAACTCCGAGACGATAACTTCTTCTTTTCCATCCTGAGACTTTGGAAGATCCACCTGCGAATCGCCGACATCTTCTTCTTTATCTGGCAGCAACAGTGGAACTGGCTCAGCGTTGACTGATTTTTCTGGTTCACTTCGGGATCCCTGGGAATTCAGTTTCGTATCATCGAGTACTAATTTCTCAGGCGAGCTCGCTAGAGTTCTTGGCTGGGAATCACTGGGGTTTTTAGTCTTGGTCAATAAGTTAAGTGTCTCGAACTTTGATGCTTTCGCTTCTTCTGTAGTCGGAGATGTACGAAGAGATTGACTGGAGGAAATGGACGAACGATTTTTCGTTCCCAAAGTTGAGTCTTTCGCCGCTGGTATTTCTGTTTGCGTCTGGGCTTTTGGTAAATTGACAGAAAGTCGCCCAGGAGAATCTCTATTTTTCGTTTCCGAAACTACACACGATGTTGACTCAACCACCTCCCTCGACTTTTGCCCTTCGGATAGCCCGTCGAGTTTTTCCTTCAGCTTGCGCTTTACATAAGTTTTTGGAACTTGATGCTTGTTGATTCCAGCGAAACGATTTTCCTCTGCCAACAGCCACTTTTCTGCTTTCGAATTTTCCTCCGTAAAAACCTCCTTCTCAATTTTCACCTTCGGTTTCTCGATGTCCGTTTGAACGTCAGCGAAACCTGTTCCCTCGCTAAAAAGACTTCTTTCCGCTTCCGTATTTCCCTGCATAAAGACTACAGACTCCGAGTCTTCTTTGCGAGATGTTTCACTGTTTTCGGATTTCTTTTCTTCAGTGCTGCTGCTGGTTATTTGAGAAGCAGCGACATCGATCTTTTCGGGGAGGAGACTCTTCGACCCTTTTGAGTCTTTCTGCATAGCTTCTTCTTTCTCTCTCGCGTCTCCCAGTCCCACAGTTTTTTCTGATAATTTTTCCTTCGGTTTCCGCTTTTCAAACATTTTCGGGATTACTCTTTTCCTATCGTTGGGCGATATTTGTGCAGCACCTGAGGAAATTTTCTCAGAAGAGTCACCACTCGCTGGTCCCGCAGTGACACCGATATTTTCGGAGAGTTGACTCTTCGTTCCTTCTGAGACTTTCTGCATCGCTTCGTCATCCTTTCTCGCATTTCCGAGTCCCACAGTTTTTTCTGATATTTTTTCCTTCGGCTTCCGCTTTTCAAACATTTTCGGGATTACTCTCCTGCTGTCGTTGGGCGATATTTGAGCAGCATCTGAAGAATTTTTCTCAGATAAGTCACCACTCGCTCGTCTCGAAAGTTTCTGTTTCAAGGCCTCGACCGCTTCTCTCGCGTCAGTCGCTTTGTTCAGTCCACTTCTCTCTACTTTTGATTTTTCCTTTGGCTCGAGCTTTTTGCATTCGTTCGGCAATTCTTTCTTCTCAACATGAGTCGTCGGCTGAGTCGCAGCGAGGCCGGTTTTCTGAAGAGGCAAACTGGTTCTCGTTTCCGAAGTCTCCACCTTCGAAGCTACTTCAAGTACTTTCTTCGGCGCTGACGTCTCCGTCGCTGGTGTCTTCTTTGGCTTCGGTCTTGAATCCTTTTTGAATAATTCCTTCCGACTAACACTAATAGACGACTGAGTTACAGCGATGTAGCCTTTTGTGGTGCTCAGACTCTTCTTCGTCTTCGGTGTTTCTGAATTTGAAGCTGCAGTCTCAGTTTCTGGCCTCGACGTTTTTTCCACCTCCAGGGCTGACTCAACCGCTGTATCTTTTTCCTTTGGCTTCAGTTTTCCATACGACTTACGCGATTTGTTCTTGCCAAAATCATTCCCAGGTTCCGATGCCTTTAACTCGTTTTTCTGAGAAGAAAGCCTTCTTTTCGCGCCCGAACTTTCCTGCGTCGGATTATCCGCATCGTTTCTTTTGTCAGAAGTTTTATCATTGTTCGATGCATGTTTGTCTCCTAAATTTGCTTCAATTAATTTCTTCTCGCTTACGTTACTTTCTGGTTGAGGTACCGGGTTTGTCTTCTTTGCGTTGGCCGACGATCTACGTCGCCGAATTTTCGCGCAGGTGTTGCCACTATCGACGTGAGTCGTCAGCACGTCGTCGGTGAGAATATAGTCGTCGAATTTCTTCACTTTTACAGCGCGTTTTGAAGTTCTCACGCCGGGAGTGACCTTGGTCGTTTCGTCCACCGATTCTTTAGGATTTTCGCTGTTTATATCCGGTGACTGAACCCCCAGCATATCCAGAGCATTGCTTCTTCTTCTTCGTTTCGTCGCTTTTGGTGTTGAAGATTCGTGCAATTTGTTAGCTTCTGCCGGTGTCTCTTGATTAGTTCCATTCAGTCTTTGCTCTGATTGCATAGAAAAAGATTTCACTGGTTCATGCATCACATGTGAATTTTCAATAGAAATACTTTCCCTTCTGCGCTTATTGCTGGTGGCAGTTTGATTGATATCTCGAGCAGTCGTCTTAACAGGTTGGTGACTTTTCTCGCCCAAATTTTCTTGAGGTCCTTTCATCATCGGGGAATTCTCTTTTTTAACTACTTCCTGAGCCGCTATTCTCGTGGTCATGTGGCCACCGAGGCCGAGCTTTTGTAATATCTCCGGCGTCAGAATAAAAACTTTTGTCCCCACTGGACTCTTTCCCAGCTCCATCGGATTCATTGGCGCAGGCATCGTACTTGAGCTTCCTCCAACTTTATCGTCCTTGCTCATGATTATAGTTCAACTGAAAATAAAAGAAAATTATGTCTCAAACATTTACATACAAGCGTTTAATAATTACATCTGCAACAGCGTTGCAGTTGTAAAGTTGCATCATCAAATACAATTGTCATGAACTGCGGCGTAACATCCGCACATGTAATATTGACTTAAATTCCCATGATTAGCATTTGATGTATCATCGATGCAACGAGGTGACCTAATAGCGAATCGATGATGCAAATTACATCCAGCACGTGTCGATCATTACGAAACGATAAAAAAAAATGTTCCACCCGGGAATCGAACGCGGAACGCGCGACGACCAGGCCGACGACAATCCAGGTGCGCCAAACGGCTCAATCGAAATTCCGCCCCACCGAAATCAAGAAATGCCGGTGTCGCGTGTTGCGATTGTTGAAAAAAATACAAATCTCCGAAGACTGACAAACATCGCGCGACCGCTGTCAGTCTCGTGGCTAGAAAAGCGACGAGTTTCACTCACCACGTTCGTCCGCACCAGCAAAGGTTATGTCCACTCGGGAGAGGCGAATGTCACACTGGTCGCTCGATCGGTTTTCAGCTCGTTCGTCGAGCAACGACGAAAAATAATAATCGCATATTAAGAAAAATTTAAACACTCGCTCGGAGACAAAAAATCGCGAGTGAAAAAAAGTGTCTCGCAAAAACGACGTCAGCGCGTCTCGAACTCGCGACTCACGAGCGTCTCCGTGCTATCAGACAGGTTGCATGCCGTTGCGGCCATCTTTCGCTAACGAATAACCCTACACGTTACGGCTTTTCACGCGAGCGCGACGCGAACGTCAGGGCGCATGCGCCGAGCGGTTGGTGCACGAATTGCATCAGCTAAGGGCGGCGTTTGTTGTCTCCGGCAACACGTGCTCGGATTCGCGAGAATTTTAGGAAGGTTGGGCAAAGAAAAATAAAAAGGAGATTTCTTTTTTTTCGAACGTACATATTTATTTTGTCAAGTTCGTATAAACCTAAACCATTCGCCTGAGCAGCTCGTTGATCTTGTCCTCGCGGTTGCCGAAGTCACCACCCTCGACGTAGTGGTTGGTCTTCTTGCGCCATCCACCGTTCGGGGTGTTGAGCTGTTGAAGGAAAGGAAGAAAAAAAAAGCGTTAAAAATCTACATCTACGAAAGAATTACGCATTTTGCTGAGGTTTTAACTGTTTAAGCTTTACGCAGAGCCTCGCGACACGGAATCGCTAAGCGATCGGAAAACTCGTATTACTCTTTGACATAGTAGGAGGCGATAGACTACGGAAAAACTTCTACCACCATGCCTATGTCATTTTCATAATGAATAAATACCAAGAGCAGGCATGTGAAGCATCGTAATTAAAATACTGGGAATTCCATAAAAATAAAAATGACGACTCTACACGTAATTACAATAAAAACTGAATTATTTACCTTGAATGGCCACAGGAAGTTGCTGGCGTACTTGAACTTGGGTCCGACGGTGAAGAGTTCGTGAATCAAGTCCTCGGTACAGATGATTCCCGAGCGGCCTGACGAAATAATCGTGATTAACAATAATAGTGCGAAAAATGCGAAATTTCGAGGATATTAGAAATAGAAACTGTGCGAATCGATCGTGAATGAGTCTGGATCCTGTTCAGACTTATTCGCAGATAAATTCGGTTACTTTGCGACAAGATGGAAGAGAGAAGTTTTTAACTGCATGTGCGACTCCCATGGACTTGTCGCCAATCTCACGCGTAAGCGGAGAAGATATATTGGAATAAATCCACTTACCGAGCTTCTTCTCGACGATGGTGTTGCTCGTGATCGGGATACGCTGACGGTCGATCTTGGCGAATCCACGTTTGTAGATCAACTCGCGGATCGACTTCAAGTTCGGGTAACCCCAGGTGATGTAGGGCTCAACGATACGGAGCATGTTGATGGTCGCCTTGTTGAGCTTGACGAACACGCCATTGTTGATCTGCTTCAGTCTGAACAACTGGAGAACCTTGCGCGGCTTCGGGGCAATTTGGTTCACACTGAAATTCGATCGAAACAGCTGTTAATTCGAGTGCTCATTTTGGCGATAAAAGGAAACTTTGAACGAAGGAAACTCACCCACGAATACGAATGACGAAAGCGAGACGAGCTTCCCCAGGAATGTAGTAGTTACCACGGTTCTTGGCTTGTCTCTTCAGTCTGATCTCATCACGCTCCTTTGTCCTGTATTCCTTGACATACTGCTCGGCGCGCTTGAAGATTTCTTTCCTCTTCTTGTAGTGTGCGGCGCGTTGCTGGAAATCGCAAAAAAAAACATTGATAAAGAATGTGGAATAAAAACAAGAACCAATGGGAAATGTTTTTGAAATATGAAAGGAGCTCCGGAATCAGCACGTAAGATATACCGATGAGATTGTCCTCTCACAGAGGAAAAACATAGAGATCAGAGGATAACGTACCTTGATGGAAACCTGGACCCTCGCAGCTTTGGCGGTTTCACGTCGCTTCCTCCTCTTAAGTACCGACTCGGGCACTGCCGGCAGTTTCTTGGGAGGCACGGCTTCCTTCTTTTTCCTAAACAAAGTACAAACAATGAGCACGAAAGATCGAAATCAACTGTTGTTGTTGTCACGTCGGTCGCACAGTACGAAGATCGATTTGAGGTTAGGACAATCAAAGTGCGTAGAACGTTGCAAAGACGCACAAAAGAATTAATGTCGACACGGAACACGGAATTTTCGCTGCACGTTTTGTACGAAACAACGCAGACACATCGAAGGAAGATACTCCAAAAACGTGCGAGTATCCGTCATGCGAGCCGCGGACAGCCGACATCCGACGACACTTTCCATGTTAATTCTCGCGTTTGAGCCAAAAACTATATATCGGAAATTATTCCTCACGTATGCGTCGATCGTTGCACGACCTTTAGTGCACAATATGAGCACGGAATATCGAGATGTTTTGCGATTTCTTTTAATCAACGAATTTTACTCACGCGTCCGCCATTCTTGCGATTGGTAAAGAAGTTCCGAACGCACGTTGATGCGCCACCTCGGGAAAAGAACCGCGTGAACTTGGCAGCGGATGATAGAAACAGTGGTACCAACCGTCGTGGCGGGAGATAACGAAATTTCGATTTCGGGAATGTGGAGTAACTCGCTAATTACAATTTTTATCAATTTACGTAAAAATAATTCGTTCTTTAAATCAAAAGTTAAAGCGTGTAGTGACTATTTCTAAATGAGTCATCGAGTAGTCGTTTTATTTTCGAATATTCAGGTCTCCGACGACAATCGTAGATTTGTCGTGTGGGAGCTTCACGTCCCGCCGATCGTCTATTGTTGACTGTGAAGTTGCGACTTAAAGGCACGAAGCACGTCGTCGATCGAACATCGTGTCCTAAGTTGAGTTCGAAGTTTCACAAAGTGTTTCGACCACGATGACGGAGAGTGATGACGATGAGCCTCAACTGTGTCAATCGACGCTGTCCGCTCTCCAGGAATTTTACAAGGAGCGCGAGGAGCGAGAGAATCAGCTGAAAAAAGTATTCGAGGAGGCGAGCGGCGCGGCAGACGTCACTTTCGACGAGGACTGGGTGAGTTGGCAACCGTGGAATCGATAGATCGTTCGTTCGAGTTTCAAATTTGAATGTGCGAAGGGTTGAAACATTGACTGATTTTTATTATCGTAGCAACTGAGCCAATTTTGGTACGACGATGAAACTGTCGATGCATTCGTGAAAGGTGCGATAGGATCCACCGAGGCTGACGGAAAAATTGCTCTCGTGTCCTGTCCAACGATATACAGGGCCCTTAAAAAAGAAGCCGGCGATAGGACAGGTAAATATAAGCAAAATATTGTTTTCATCATATAAATCGTTGATATTTCAATATTAATTGTCTGCCCACAGTTACGCTCTTTGAATACGATCAGCGTTTCGCAGCTTACGGTGAAGACTTCGTGTTCTACGATTATAAATCGCCTCTGTCTGTGCCCAGAGAAATGTCCAGTGGTTTCGATTTAGTTATCGTGGATCCTCCCTTTCTGTCTGAGGAATGTCTGACGAAAACTTCCGTGACTGTTAAATTTCTCTCCAAAAAGAAAATCGTTATATGCACAGGTACTTTATCCCTCTTTTAAAAAGTTTATGAGTAACGGAAAGCATTGTTAGCAAACTATTCGAGCCGTGATTGGCTGGGACTCTCAGACCAAGTCCAGGTTCAGTTTTCGGCCTGTCGGCCAGATCTACGATTTTTGACAAACTGTTCGATGATTTTTTTTTTTTTTTTTTTTTCAAAATCAACTAAAAAAGGGTTGTACCCGGTGTTTTCAGGGGTAGAATATGCGACTTGAGAACGATGGTATACGTTAAAAGTCGATATTTTGAAAAAATAAATTTCGTGACCCCGATTTAGGCGGTTTTCGGCCCGGCGGCCAGATCTACGATTTCTGACAAGCAAAACGACAAATTTCCTTTTTTTTTTTTTTTTCTCAAAAGTAACAGAACAAGGGTTTTTCAGTTGCGATTTACCCTTTTAAAACTTTATAAGAGCGCACCAGCGCAAAAGCATCTCGGGCACGCGCGCCAGCGCGTGTGATTAGTCTAGTTATAATATATTTTTTGTACAATCAACGCTATTACCTATGTTGATGCTATATTTATTTTCCAACAGGTGCCGTGATGGCGGATCTCGTCGAGCGACTTTTGGACGCGAAAAAATGTAATTTCGTACCTCACCACAAGAACAATCTCGCCAACGAATTTTGGTGCTATTCGAATTTCGAATTCGACAAAGCTCTGGAATAAAGTTCATACAAATTAAAATATCACGATTTTTGTATTTTTAAAGATTCGAAAAAAAAAAATCAGGCGGTTTATTTATTTCCCCATTCGCGCTCAGCGGCAACCACCGCGGGGGGGTGGGATAGTCGTTAAAATCGCGGAACGGTGCGAAACGGAACTGAGAGCGAAAAAAAAAAAAAAATGGCGTGAGAATTTCGCGTGTGCGCGCGAGGCGAAAAGTTCCTAGGACGCGACGTAAGAGACCAATGGACCCGGGGGTTAGTTTGCGATAAAAGAAGGCACGCGATGGGAAGCGTAAATATTTACATCCTCTGAGCGTTCGTCGGGGGGGCGAGGATAATTTTTTGGTTTGTCACGATGATCGACGGAAACATATCGATGGAGGAGGACACCGAGCTCCGGGACCTCGTGGTGCAGACCCTCGAGAGCAATGGCGTTCTCGCGAAACTTCGGGTACGTTTGTGCAATCTTTTTCGCGACGATACGCTATTTTTGAGGTTACGCGCCCGACCGACGTGTCCACCAGCGTTTGTCACGGCCGAGCGAGACCGACGATTTTTTTTCCTTCGCTCTCGCTGCTCCGCGGTCGATTTTTTTTCGCGACGGCCGGTCGCCTCGTTTCTCATGTTGTTTTCTCGAATTTTCAGGCCGAGCTCAGGGCGAGTGTCTATCTGGCGCTCGAGGAGCAGGAGGCGGTGGCGGTAAGTTAAATATACGATTTTCCCAGTGCGATCAAAAAGACCTCAACTTCCTGTTTACCCCGACCGAAGCGTCTCGCGCCACTTTTTTTTGTCTCGCCGACTGAGAACACCGAATTTTGTTTGCAGAATCCAGAGCCGCTGCTCAACAAAACAGTGAAGCAGTATCTGGCCGGCACTGACGGAAAATTGCTATTTTCGTTAGTCAGGGAATTCCTGGAGTACTTTGGTCTGGATTACACTGTATCTGTCTATGACTCGGAGACTTATTTCGGCAAGGAGTACAGCTACGCCGGGCGGAACAAATTGTCCGAAACGTTGGGCATCGACACGACGGAGCCGCTGCTCGGGGAGATTCTCAAGAACAGCATGACCGGTGCATTCGCATTCAACAGTATGGAAAAGGTTAGTCCTGGATTTCCACAAAGTTTCTATTTCTTTTTCTAAGGTTTTTGTATTATTTTACTCCGAATTGATCAACTCGCGTCGATTGCAGTGCGAAACGGACGACACGAAAATCAATAAGGCAAACGAAACGTCGACGCACTTTGCGAACGCGACGTTCGAGGTTTCGGTCCCGAAAATCCACGGCGGAGGGTCGACGTCGTGCTCGAACGACAACGACTCGTCGGAGAGAGCCGAGAGCGCGTCGGAGTTCAGCCCGGACGTGCCGATAAACGTGACGATAACGGACAAGAAGAAGACGGCGAAATCTTGCTCGAACGCGTTGGTGGACACGTCGAGCTGCGAGATGCAGAATAAATCTCACCGTGACAACGCGACGAGCTTCGAGAATGCGGATGACACGGACGCGAGCGACGGTACCGCCAACAACAACGTCGAGTCGAGCAAGATCTCCTGCAGTCCCAATAATCAAAATGCCACGACGAACTGCGCGACGCGCGAAACCAAAGTAGCCAACGAAACGAATTTAATCAACAAGAGCGAGCATCTGATCAAGTTCGACGAGAGCCTGGCGAGCGAGACGCAGATAAATCAAAACGAGGACGCGAAACAGAATAGCGATCGTCTGCAGATAACGAACAACGCTCAGAACATGAAACGCATCGACGCGGAGAACAATTTCGAAAAGACTGTTTACTTCGAGGAAATAATTGTCGACGGCAACAAACAAAAAGTCGGGGCGCCGCGCAAGAGCGAGTCTCTTCTCGGCGAGCTTCCGCCCCTCGCGCCCAAAAGTAATTCTATATTCGGCGATTTGCTGCCCCTGAACGGTAAAAAAGCTAATATCAACGATTTGAAGGAGCTCATGGACATGGGTCTCGGTAAGTAGAGCCACATTTCGTTGGTAACAACTTTTGAGAAATAAACCGTTCAATCACGTTTCCCGTGAACTTTGTATTTCGCAGCAGGCGCGGACAATTACGAGGAAGATTTCGTGTCGTCGGCATCGGGAAGCGCGAACGAGGCGAGTCCCGCGAAGGAGCCGGACGTCGAGTCGCCGGACCGCGGATCGTCGAAGCTGCAGCGAAAGACGAAGCAGCAGCAGCAGCAACAGCAGCAAGAGAAGAGCCAGAGCGCCAAGACCGACGACATAAGCGAGGAGATCGACGAGATCGAAGAGGTATTTAGCAATGCGTCCTGCGTGAGTGATCAGTTGAATATCTGAAAAGATTTGTTGAAAGTCCCTCGCTCGAAAAGCCGAGATTTGTCGAGGAGAGAGAGGCGCTTCGCTCTCTGCGTTGCAGCTCGAACATAGCAGCGAGGATATCGGTATATCGAATTTTGCTATGGGTATTACTGCAGACTATAACGAGAGGGTGTAATTTGTAAAGAAGAAAAAACTGCAAGAAACAAAAAAAAACGATTAACTTAAAACCTAGGATTACGATGTAAGCGTAGCGGGAAGTTGATTATCTCCCAACTCTGGTGGACGACATCCTGCTTGGACGTTGCTGTTAAATGTCGTTGCTGCTGAAATTAACGGTCCCCGAAATTGGCGCGCTCGGCGCGCGTTTTTAATGTCCTCGGGGGACACATGACACACTGCCAGATGTGGGGCTCAATATTTTTAAGATGCGCTGCAAAAAAACGTAGAAGGAAAAATGGTCTGACACGGCATGATTTTTCAAATCTCTCAGGCGTCGTGTTTTCCCGTCTATTTTTTACACACACGACGAGCATTTAAAAAGGAAGAAACGAAGACGAAAAAAAAAAAACGAGAATATTTTTCTACATCCCTGTAGCGTAAGAAAATGTTGCCTGCAAGCCTGATGTTCACGGTGGTTTATTGTTTATCGTGTAGCCGGTTGAGAATGGGAAAAAAATACGTTTCGGTCGAGAGATTAAGATTTTGCTGCGCGAATTGCATTGGCAAGACGCTGAGAACACAGTCACGTTTTTTTTTTTTTTTTTTTCATTTTTGTTTCTCTTGCTTACTTGGACAGTCTTCCTCCTGCGTTATTCTGCGGTTAATGCGCTTAGTATTACTACTCGTATTTTTAATCGATGGGGACAAAGGACAAAAGAAAAGGAGTTAAAGTAATGATTGAAGAAAAAATCATTCGGGGGATAGATAGTGCGATAAGAAAGACGAAAATGGGGGGCTTCGTAACTGCGTCACGTTTTCGTCCGAGAATTGCGCTGATTTTCTTTTTATTTCGTATTATTTTTCGTTCGTCTTCGTAGAAACAGTTAATCACAAACACAGATACACACAGACACATAAACACACACGCACACACGCAGACACACACACAACGTGCACATAATATTACGACTGAAATTTGTGCATTACCTCATTCAACTAAAGTTAACTCGAATGGTGTCCCGCACGGGACATCGGTAAATCATCCGTCTGACAGTGGATTGCCTAAAAAGATCCATACAAATTATTTTCACGACGATAATGGTGCTACATGTTTGAAAAGCGTAATAAAAACAAAAGAAGATGAAAATTATTTATGAGAGTTAAAGTTACCCGAGTAAAATTAGGTGCTCATATATTTTCTTGGATACGCGTATCGCAAGAGGTTTATGGCTAAAGGAAATAAACAAAACACTTAGTGTATGACTTGAATTTTTGGGCAATCCAACACAATGTGAAATATTGAAATAACGTCGATAAAAGAGAAAGGGACAAAGAGAAAGATAGAGAACGAAAGAGAGAGAGCGAGAGAAGTGAAAGAAATGAAGATAAACAAAAAAAAAACGAAACACTACGCTCCCCGTATATAATGCAATAATTCCAAGTACAAGCAAACGAAGGTGGATCAAAACTAGATGCACGACAAATCAAAATCCTTTTGTAAAAAAATGTGTAGGGTTCACGTTTACAAAAGAATTTTCATTGACAAGTAGAGAAATCAATAAACAAAAAAAAAAGAGTGTAAGATTGGGGACGTGAAGATTTCAGAGCTGATTCAATTATCGCGATTTATTCTGAGCGATAGATCCTATAGGTAAGAACGTTGCTCGCCGACTTAAGCGGCTCGAAACCTACTATGATTCGACCGAGCAGGCGTTCTTGTAAAAATAATAACAATAATAATAATAATATTAATATTAATAATAATATTAATGATTACGATAGAAAACAAAAAGAATACAATGAAAAGATGAAAACAAAAAAAAAACAAGCAAGCAAACAAAACAAACAGGTGTGTTCCTGGCCAATCAGCGTGGTTACATTCTATTATCCGTACAGGACATTGTATAATCGATTTAACGAATTCAGTACTGCGTCAAACATTCCCACATTTTTTTCGTAGAGGGTAGGAAACAGACACATTCCATGCTTAAGATATTCTTTAATTGGCTGGCAATAGCAAGCGCGTACAATAACTAGTATTTTTCATCGTAGTTATTAAGAAACAAAAAGTAATACTTTAGGAAGCAAATCTCGCTGTTGTCGTGGCTATTGTCGCTGTTGTCGCGAGAATCCTTCCCGATCACTCCGTGTTTTTTCTTTCTCATCTCTTTGCTGACCCTTCAAAAGTCCGTCGAGATATTCGAAGTATCCCTGCGAATTGCTTTCGCGCTCCAATCAGCATAACGCATACTTTTCGTGTTGTTGAAAAATTACCAAAAAAAAAAAAAAACGTGTAGATTCCGCGCGAGCAAGGCGACGTTATTTTGTACAATTTGAGGATAAGCAAAAACCGAACGGATAAAGTATTAACGAACTCACCGCGGTATGTTTAACGTTGCAGAGAAGCACAGATAATCACTTTGTAACCACGTTGAAAGATTGGTAGCTATATCGTGCCTTTTAGCGTGTATGAATAATTAATATTTAATTATAAACAATGCAAATAAATACTGTGGAATTGTGGGTTTTCATGAAACATCTCTGTTACTTATTTATGATTTTTTCTTCTTTTTTTTTCGTCTACGATGTAATGTTCATGTATATGTTATTTATTTTATAAAGATTTTACTCTTTTTGCACTTGACATTGGTTCTTATAAATCTCTCACGCTCGCGTGCCTACTTTTCTTTCTTCTCGTCTGTATATAGTTTGAGTTGACAATAAAGTATTGTTTTAGGTTTTTACTGAACAATTTCTCTATAAGTTTTTTCGTCGTCACTCCCAACGGAGCTGCGATCGATTAAATAATTTGAGTGGACTTTGTGTTGTTATTATTATCATTATTATTATTTATTTATTTTTTGTTTTTTATTTTTTTTTCGTCGGTAAATATGTACATTCTATGCAACAGTATGTAATTGAGAATTTCAATTGTAAACGGCAATTAAAAATCGTGTTGCACATATTAACACAGTACAGGTTAAATAAAAAATTAGAGTCAAACTCTGTGAAAAAATATCGCGTGACGAAAGTAGAAAGGAAATATCATGTGTGCTTATTAGATGCCATATACTTTCCTCTGACTTGAGTCATGCAATATTTAAGGTACTAGAGAGTAAAGTGTGAATAGTTTGCCATTCAGCACATCTCTCGCAATATACTATTATGATTACATTATAAATTTATCAGTGTCCACACCAGACTACTAATATAATGTACAGAGTCCATCTGCAAGAGAATTCCTAAAGCAGCCTGACTCTGGATTCTATCAGACTCGACGTTGCTGTTCCTATTGTGTAACTTGTAAAGAAAAAAGAAAAAAAGAACAAAAAAAAATTATTGTAATAATTGTATTCAACATTCCAAATACAACAATGTATTTACACACTCGCATGGTTATAGACATATTACTCCGCTTCAATGCTGCAAATCTTCTCTGCAAGGAACAGTAACCACTCTTATTTTGCAGGATCAACTTACAGTGAGATTCCTCATATTTCTTGGAGGAAAAAACTATAGGCAATGGGAGAGTGTCAAGGTACGACTTACTTTGTCCTTCCTCCATCAGAATTACCATTTCTTGTGCTTTTCTTTTTGTAAATATAACATTTTATTTCTCTTTTTTCCTTTTGAAGCTAATCCAGCAATTACGAAAGTCATAGCTTTTCAAGACTGTTTGCTATTCAAAGCTAACTTCTTTACAAACACAGAGTTGAACATTTCTGAACTCTGAGAAACATTCTTCAGAATTGCATCACAATTCGTGCTCTTTGACAATGATGGTAACAGTAGAATTATTTCTAACACAATTAAATGCATTCAAAGTGTTTCCTAGTAAAGTACGCATATACAACAAAAAACAATTTATTCAATTTAGGCATCGTAATCTATTTACATTCGGTTGCGCTCTCTCTGTAATCTGTCGCTATAGGCTTTGGAGACAACGTTGAAGGCATCCATGTAGCGGTCCATACACATAGCGACGCATTTCTGCAAGAATAATCACCGCAGTCGGAATTAAAAGAAAAATCAATCAGCAGCCATGTGAGCAAAGACCTTAAGATCCCAGCCCAAGTTTCTAGGTTAGATTCGATCTCGCGACGATTGCCTACCTGTTCGGAGCTGTCGAGCGACGTTCCGGGCTTCGTGACGCACTTTTTGAAGCATTTTTCCGTCATTTTCTGAAACACCCGTCGAATAATCTCATGACATTCAGTCAAAATTACGCGACAGCGTGACGAGGAAAATTATGCAATTCCGTTTACCGTGAGCAACTCCTGCGCGTTCGCCAGAGCGATTTCCTGCTTGACCTGGTGCATGAGCTCGTCCCGGTCGATGCCGGACAGGCTTCCCGCTTGTATCGAATCCATGATGCAAAATTCTCCCTGATCGCCCTGATGATTTTTTTTCACAAAATATTTCCGGATCAGCGTCGATCGCGGAAAAAACACTTAGCGAGTGCGGCAGCGACTTCGCCGGGTGCGGGTTTCACGGTGTGGTATGGAAATGGGGGGGAGGGAACCGCGTGAAGTTAGCCAATCGGCGCGAGTTGCCGCGACCTGCGCGATGGATCGAAAGTTCAAGCGCGGCAGCTGCTTCTGCTAATTTCACCCGCAACTCGTATGTGTGTCATATTATGCACGCGAAATACACGCGCGTCGAGGAGAGAACCAGTGTGCAACAATAAAGCAACGCGCGCGCGACAGTAGCAAACGGGAGTGCAGCGAGCGTTAATCTCGCTGCGGTCAGCTGCGGTCGTGCGGTTGTCGACGACGCGTGTGGAATGACCGGAACGACGTTGACGCGGGGTTTCGGCGCGTAAAGGGTGTCCGCAGACGGACGGACGATCGCGGAACTCGAATTCGCGAGCCCGGCGAGTGTTGTCAGTCTCGGGTTGCGAATTTGGAGGTTATGAGCGTTGCCCGGACGACGGGAGACTTATTAACGCGATAATCGCTGCATCCGGTGCGTCCGGTGGCTGCAGCGGGAGGTTAAAAAAAAAAGATAAACAAAGCGAAAGCACTTTGACGTTCGATTCGCGCGCGACGTGTTTTTAAAAGCTACGACGAAGGTCAACGCTCGAACGACAGGTCCGTTGTACTTGTCTAACGCGCCCACCGCCAGATTTCCGCGGGGGGGAAAGTTTCTCGGTGTCCTCAAGTCGCGAATAAAGTCGCGAGGTGCGGAAAGCGTCGAGTGGGGAGTTGTGTCAGCAATTGTGAGACTCGACCGCTGGTCCGACGTGAGTCTCGTCGTCGTCTCGTCGCGCACCTTTTTGCGAACTTTCCCCTCAATCACCGAGTCCACGTTCGATTCCCCCTTGACCCTCGTTACAGGGCGAGACGACCGACCGTTCGGAAGGACAACAACAATGAGATCATCCGTCTGCTGCTTTGGTTTTCAACGTTTTTCCCACTGAGCGAAAGAAACTGGCCGTCCGCCGCTTTTACCTCGAGCCAAGATCTAATTGCCGAAAACGGAGACGAAAAATCTGCTTATTTTTGCGTCCCATTGGTGGATGACAAAAAAAACTCACAAGTTCTTTCACAGAAGAATCCATTTCGCTATATGTGAGTCAGGCATATTTCTCCTTGCATTGTTTTTTACTGTCGCTCTCTTTTTTGTAACACTTTTGTTTTCAACAAATCGTAGGTGAGACTGCGGCAACTACGGCGTATCCTCAAATGTGCGTCGAGGGACGCCACGAAGGTGACAACAGTCGGCTGGAGAAAGGAACGATTGCCGTATTCCTACGGCGCGCGCCGATGCCAGGAGATATTGACGGAGTGCGATGAGTGGAGGTGGCGGATTCAGGGGAAGAGGAAGCTTTGGACCGCCCGGGCATCGTAGGCATGGGTCCGGGCCTGACTTTTCCGGAGGTGGCAGGGACAACAGTTTGAGACCACCCGGGACGAGTAGCCCCAGGCCGTCCGGACCAAATTTGCACCAGGATGGCTCAAACCCTCGACCGGGAGGTCCTGGCTTCAACGCCCGAGGTGGCATGCAGCCTCGGGGTCCGTGTCCGAGCTTCAATCCTTCGCAACGGCCGCCGAGGCATCCGGGTCAAGCGCCGAACGGTTGGACGCCTCGCGGAGGTTCGCCGCACTTCTCGCCCTGGCGGGGAGGACGTCCGACGCGATTCAGCGGGCCGCCGAGACCGTTCTACCGGGGTCGCGGCCAGGCACAATTCATGCCGCGATTCGGGTACATGCTCGCCGGAAATTTCCCTCCGCATCCGTACGCGCAGTTCCCGCCGCCGATTTCCGAGCCGCCGAAGCCCGTGGAGCCCGCGAAGCCCGCGGTTCCGCATCTCGGCTCCGAGGAGGAGCGTCAGCAGAAGATAACCGAGGCCGCGGACGCTTTGAAGCGCAAACTCTCGGCTGCCGCCGGCGACCCGGATGTTTGGCGCGACGCCGACGACGACGGTGACGCGGACGTCGCCCGGGACGTCGATCACGAGGCGAGAATCACGAGCAAGGGTATCCCGGAACTGAAGCACGATCCACCGGAGTTGAATCTCACGGTGGGCGATCTCCGGGACATCGGACGAGTGGATCACGACCACAGGTTCGAAGCGGCGCGACCGAACGCGGAGACGGAGGGAGCCGATGATGAGTGCGACGATTTCGAGGTGGAGATTCTGGCGCACAATCCCGTGAGGCCCATGATTGAGATCGATCTGTGGTCGGACGACAATTACGGCGAGTACGGAGAGGACGAGGGCTGTCCGACGACCGGAGCATCAGGCGAGACGCTCGATAACGCGCGGAATATTCAGAGCGACGAGTATCATCCGGCGCAATACGATTATCCGCCTCCGAACGATAACTCCGTGTACGCCGACGATATCGCGACGAATACTCGCAGGCAGGAATCTCGGCCGGAGCGACCAATTGAGGCCAAAGTTCAAAGTGTTCAGGAAGAAGCGGCGTGCCAAAAGCACTCGAATTCGACGACGACGATCGATTCGAGCGCCGATCCCACGGGAGCCGAGCGAAAGGACAAAAAACGAGGATCGACGAACGAAGCGACGGAAGCAACTGCATCAGAAATTCGAGCTAATTTAGATAGATCAAATGTTAAGAGAACGCAATCGGAAGAGCGGACGATAAGGAAAAACGTAAAAGATACTGACAAACTGGTCGAAGGTTCGGCGACACGAAGCGACACTGGCCGGGACGAAATAGAACACAACGATATTAGCGCACGGAGTCAAATCCCAGCGACTGTGAAGAGGGAAACGAAAGACTCGCGAAAACAAGCGACGAGCGAGAGTCTCGCTGAGACGACGAATCATCGCTCGTCGAGCAGTGCCAAGCGCGACAGCCGAGTCGGTGACGACAGCGATAGGCGGAAAGACGATATCGCTCGGGAAACACGACACGAAGCGTCCAAGTCCAGCCAAGACAGAAAGCCGAACCGAACGCCCGCGGGTTTCCGCGACAGAGTGAAGATCGAGTCGAAGTCGGACAGCGCCACAGCGAGGGAACGACGCGACGAGGAACAGCATAAAAAAGAGGCAGCCGAAGCGACTTCGAGGGAGAGTCGAAGAGACAAGAGTCACGAGAGATCGAGCGACGGTCGACGCGAGAGACAAGCAACGAGAGAGTCCGGCAAGAAGACTGAAGCGCGAGACAAGACTGAAGCGACGACGAGGAACGACCGTCCGAGCAAAAAAAAATCCATCCCAAGAATCGACGATCCCACGGAGATTTCGTCGCCGGCCGAAAAACAAATGAAGAACAGACACGCAGCTTCGAACGTGCTACTGGATTTCGATCCCCGAGAACCGCCGCCGCCGATGGCATTCTCAAATAAATTTGCAACGCCACCTCCACACATTTCACACCTTTCTGGTCAAGAGAACGCGGGTTCTCTGCGCGTGTCGCCGGCTTTTGATCCCCGGTTGTCCGCGTCGGACAGGAACAGTCTCCTGGGGCCGCACGACTTCATGATGACCCAGAATTACGTCTCACATCCGATGGCGAGTTTCCCGACGATTGTCCCGCCGCCGATGAACTTCGGACCGCCGCCGCCGATGATCCTGGCGCCGAGCATCGAGCCGCCGAGATGCTTGAACGATCCGTTCGCGCCGCTTCTACCGCTTCCGAAGATGCCGGTGATGGCGCCGATGCCCTTGACCCCCGACAATCCGATTCTCCTGCCACCGCCGCCTCCGCCACCGCCACCACCGCCGCCGCCGCCGCCCGACAAGGTCAATCTGGACATAGACGCCGGTCTGGAGGACATGCAGGAGGCCATGGAATTCGCGAGCTCCATGAAGCACATGAACATGATCCGCGCGGACTCGGGTTTCTTCCACATGCCGACGTTCCCGAATCTACCACCGGTGAACGTTTCTCGTTTCGCCGACCATCAGAACACGTCGGTGGTCGACAGACGCGAGGTCAAGGAGGAAAACAAGCACGGAAGCGCGAAAATTTCACCGCCGCAGCAGCGTCACGAGGAGGCATCTGAAGTCCTCGCCGTGACCGCCGCGTCCAGCCCGGATATTGGGAAAAATTGGAACAACGCGTCCCCGTCGATCGCCCATCCGAGGATCTCAAAATTCAAAGCCGACGAGTCGTCGAGCAGCCGACCTCGATCGCGTTCCTCGAGTCCAGGTCGAACGAAGGCCGCGCGTCCCGCAAATTCGGCGACGCCGGAAATCGCGGCGCGAAAAATCGTGACCGCGAGAAAATCCACGGACGAGACGCCTGAGTCGTCGTGGAAGAGCCGAGTTATCGGGAAGTTCCTGAAGATGAGCAAGACCGACATCTGCAATATGCTCAACAACACCGGACTGCGAAAGTTCGACATCGCCATGAAGCACCTCGTGAAGGAGCGACGGTCGTCGCTCTCGTTGGGCGTGCGAGGCAACGGCGAGGAGAAACTCGACAAGGATCCCGAGGCGTCGTACAACCGGGAGGAGTTCATGGACCAGCTGAGCGCGATGCTCGATCCCAGCGCCACCGTCGACGTCTGTAATTTGCCGACGCAGTTTCTTCATCATCTCAGTGAGGTTCTTCAGCTCGAGTCGATGACGGACTTTGGGATCGCGCCGGCTGCGTCGGAGATCGTCGAGTTCGCTGCAGCGACTCCTCCGATGCAGCATCAACTGCAGCAGCAGCAGCCGCATTTGCAACAGCATCAGCCGCAGCCGCAGCAACAGCAGCAGCATCAACCGCAGCACCAGCAGCAGCATCAGCCACAGCAACAGCAACAGCAGCAGCATCATCATCAACTGCAGCAGCAGCAGCATCATCAACTGCAGCAACAGCAGCAGCAGCAGCAGCTGCAGCAACAGCAGATGCAGCAACAACAGCAGCAGCAGCAACAGCAGATGCAGCAGCCGCAACAACAGCAGCAGCAACAGAACCCCCAACACGAACCACGTCAAACGCCCCGCGCGTTGCAAGAAAACGCGGCCACGCGAGAGATCGATGACCGTCGGTCGTGCAGACGAGGGAGGGAGAAGAAGTCGATCAACGCGAGCGGCGCGGTTAATACAACGGCCGCTCACCCAGCGCCAGTAGCGGCGGACGCGCGACGAGCACCGCGACCATCCGAGGAGTCGGTAGAGCCGAGATGTCCAGTTCGGGAGGAGGCGACGCGCGCGCGACGTCATCATCATCGCGCCGAGCAGGCGGAAACGGCGTCGATGAACGGATCCTCCGGCCGAGGAACCCCGAGTTCCATCAACCTCGACCTCGACGACATATTCACCGCGGGTATCGCGCGCGCGACTTCGAAGTCGACGCGCGGCGCGCCGAGATTCGGCGATGATCGCGAGGCGAGTCCGGGATGTCGAACGTCGGAGCGACGCGCGTCACGATGGTGCGACCCGAGCGACGACAGAGCGGAGCACACGGTCGTAGAACTCGATGAAATATTCACGGCTGGTATAGCCAGAGCTAAATTGGCGTCGAGGAAAGCAGCGGCGGCCGCAGCTAGAGTCACCGGGGCGAACGACGACGGTGGCGGCGGCGACGGCGCGAGGGATGAGGAGGCGAGGGAGTACCGGAGACACGAGGACGGCAGATCGAATCCGCACGAGAATCGATCGCGGCATCGATCGTCTCGTCACGCTGGCGCGAGATGCGAGAAGTGGAGCCGACGAAAGGCACGCGAGGATCCCGACGCGTTTCGCAATCTCACGAAGGAGGAGTGGGACGCGCGGTACAGCGAGACCTCGGACACGACGTACGAGCGGGAATACCGGGCCTTCGAATCCAGCAGGTCGCGCAAGGGCGGACGCAGTCCGACGAACTTCGGCAGCGAGAGAAATCGTGGTAGTTCAGTCAGCTATTTTTACATACCTGTAGATTCTTCAATTCTTGTATGCACAATTTTGAAAAAAACGTGGAAAATCATTTTTCGCGTTTTTTTCTGTCGAATTTTTTATTTTTCGGGCAAGCAACGGTGCATTTCAATCTGTACGGAATCGAAATTTTTTAATTCGCGAAAATAAAAAATTTAACGAACTCGATATTTTCGACTTAAACCATTTTTTCTGCATTAATTGCGTAAGTTATAGCAAACAAAATTGTACTTACCAGTTAAATTTGTAAATTACCAGTATCTTTTCTTTCTCTCAGTGAGGGATCATCACGATGGCTACGAAGACGAGCCAACGGCAGGAGGCAGCGCAGGAGGCGGCGGAGATGTTATGTCGCGCCTCGGTCACATAGTCCTCGACGAAGTTTGCGACGAGCCCTGGAACGACACCGAGCGGGAAAGACGTGAGCACGAAAGCGAGCGGGAGCGACGTTTGTATGACAGCGACCGGGAACGACGTCTGCGCAACGACTTGTTTCCAACCGCGAATTATCCAGCGGAAGCTTACAACGACAGAAGGAGCGAGGACGACGACAGGGACTCGGCGTGGTCGTCGCTGAGCGGCTCGAGCACCGACGGGAGCTGGGACGACGCAGACGACTTGAAGGTCAAGTCGCGCAAGAGAACCGGGAAGAGGAGGACCGCGAACGAGGACGCGCGTGACGAGGCAAGCGCGGACGTCGAGCGGAAGCACCGGGAGAGGACGAAGAGCGCGCGCAGAAGGCACAGACCGAGGCCGAAGAAGGGTCATCGCCGGAGGCACGACAAGAGCTTCAAGGTCAAAGACAGCTGGAACCGCGAGCGACGGCGAAGGAAGCGGAAGTCGCGAAGAAGCGGTTCGGAGAGTAGCAGCGTGACCGGGGACTCGGACAGCGGGGAGGACGCGTCGAGGGAACGTCGGGATCTTCTGACCGCGGCGGAGATCAAAAGAGAGCGTGATGCCGCGGTCGTCGCAAAGGGCGAGTCGGAGAACGAGGCGGAGAGGTCGACGGCCGCGCGATCGAGGAGCGCACTCGCGACCGCAGCCGCCGACGACTCTCGCTCGTCGTCCAGATGCTCGGCCGTCTCGTTGCCTGCGAACGCGGGAACCTCAATAGCAGCAGCGCTCTCACCGTCCGTTCAGCACACGAAGACGAAGGCGCAGCTGAAGCAGCTTCCCGAGTTGCCGGAAAAAAGTAGCGCCGAGATTTCCCGGGAACATCCAAAGACGCCAGACCCGCTCATAAGCGAGGATCCCAAAGACAGCGCCGGGAATGTCGCGGTTGCGAGTCCATCAGCGGCACCGAGCCAGCCGGCCGCGAGTGGCGAGATTTCCAGGACGACCGAAGAGAGCGCCGGGAATGTCGCGGTTGCGAGTCCGTCAACGCCGAGTCAGCCACCCGTGGGCGGCGAGCCTCCCAGGACGACCCTGAAGAAGCTCGACATCAGCGAGTACAAGAGACGCGCGAAGCTCCGGCTGCTGCGCGAGAACCAGAAGACGTCGCTCAGCGGTGAAAACCCGAGCCTGTTGACGCAGGATCTTCTGAACATACCCCTGACGCGAAAAAGCGTCGAGAGCAGCGCCGAACCGGTCGATCGAAGCAGCGAGGACCCGAAACCGGCGAGGGTCGACGATGAGTCGAGTAT
This sequence comes from Itoplectis maculator, assembly GCA_964034905.1. Classification (NCBI taxonomy): domain Eukaryota; kingdom Metazoa; phylum Arthropoda; class Insecta; order Hymenoptera; family Ichneumonidae; genus Itoplectis; species Itoplectis maculator. Next base: position 7,316,808 of record OZ035857.1, on the reverse strand, counting down.
CGCGACGAGCGACTCAACTCGTGCCACGACCGACGAGACTACAAAGAGCACTGTTGTTTCTGAGACTCCAAAAGTAACCGTCGCAATTGCTACAGCGACGAACATTAGCACAACGACTGCTGAAACTAGAACGATCGTTACTACAAATATTGATACCTTGGGAATTGATACTTCGACTGATAAGACTGCGGAGATTAGTACGGCGACTGCTACGACACCGGCGATCGGTTCTGCGAATGCTGAGAATGCTGCAGACAAAAGCATCACGTCCGAACCGGCTTCCACGTCGAGCGCGACGGCCAATCCGACTTCGACGATTAGCCCGACGACCAATCCGGCTTCGACAATTAGCGCGGCGACCAATCCGGCTCCTTCAATCGATGCTGCGACCAATCCAGCTTCAACGATTTGCGGAACAAAGGCGACACTCACGTCGAGCGTGGACCAGTCGACAGTCTCTACCGAGGAAAGCATCTCCGTTCAGCGACCTCCCACCCCGCAGCTTCCGGCCAAGAAACTCATTCGCAGTAAAAGCGTGACGCAATCGTCGGACGCGGCGACATTGTCGCCGGCCGAGGCGGACGCCGAGCCCGGCAAATTCGCTCACATCAAGTCCGAGTGCAGCAAGGAGATGAAGCTGCGGGAGAAGCCGAGGAAGGGACGTCAGCGGTCCGTCAGCGAAGCCCTCGAGACGACGATACCAACGACGATCTCGCCGACGAAGAAACATCCATGGACGCCAGGCGTGACAAACATCCGAGATTTATTATTATTGCGGCGCCCGATCGTGCGACGCGACTGCTCCAAGAGAGGACCGATCAGCGACGATTTTCCGGACGTCGTCGCGCAAGAATCGATGCTGACAATCGCAGGAGAAACGACGAGGATCAACGACGACCTGCTCGAGCCTCGAACCGATCTCGATTCTCTGTCGCTGCCGATCAACGAGCTGCCCGCTTGGCCTCTCGAGCCAACCATCCCCACGAGTATCGCCGACGACGTTCATCCCGAAGAGAGTCCGCCATTCAAGGGCTTCGCGGAAGAGCCGATCTTGCGCGAGGACCGGGTGCTCACCGAGGCCGAGCTGAATTCGGATCACGACGCCCTGGACGGGATGTCGGTGCCGTTGACCTTCGGAACCGGCGCGGGAGCTCAGCCGATGAGCACGGTTGTGGATCTCGAGGACCTGCGAGCCTCGGGAGTTCCGCTGGACGAGCCGGTGTCTTACGGCGACGAGGTCTTCGTCGAGGGTCGCGGTGAAATCGAGACGACGCTGCTGGGTTTCTCCGTGGCCGGCGACATCGCTGCCGCCGCTGTCGACGCCGCCGCCGAGGACATCGCTGCGGCCGCCGCCGTCGACGCCGCCGCCGAGGACATCGCTGCCGCCGCCGCTGCCGACGACCAGGAGACGACCCTAGCGGACGTCGCGAGCGACGAGCTTGTCGTCCGGAGCAATGCGAACCTCCCCGAAAAATTCACCGAGGAGTCCCGCGAGTCGCTGGACATTCTGCCTCGGGTCACGTCGACGCTTCGCGATTCTCCGGCTCCGCGGGACCTCCTCGCGGCTGCCGTTCAGCGTCGAGACGCGTTGCCGTCGCCCCTGCTCGTCACGGATTCCACGCGCGATCGCAGCGACGAATCCGCTTTATCGACGGCCCGCGCCGAGGAGAAGAACAAACCGGACAACGCGAGCTGCTGCGACAACAGCGCGGAGGTCACGTCGTCGCACGAGACGCACGACAGCTCGGCGGCCGATTACAGTGAAGCCACGGACGCCAACGGCGAGACGAACTCGTCGCGTATAACCAGCGCAGCCGGGGACAAGGAAAATTCGCCGAGACCGAAGATCCGCAACAACGGCAACGTTGAGAGCGCCTCGGAGGCTCAGGAGATGCCGGAGAGATTGGCGACTCGGGACGATCGAATTATCGAGGATCCCGCGGCGAAGAATCTGCCGCTCGCGACGGTTCGCACTCCGCCGCCTCAGCCGACCTCGTCGAGCGACGGCATCGAGGAGCGAGCGAGGGAAAGCGCGCCGGACAAGCGGCGAGGAGCGTCGGAGTCACGCAACAGCGAAAACAGGTCCAAGGAATCCGGGCGTCGCAGTCATTCCAGGTCAAGGGATCACGGACGCGGGAAGAGCAAGCGAAAGTCCAGCAGGCGCGACGATCAGGATTCGAGGAGCAAGAGGATGCCGACGCTAACCGAGACGATGGTGAACAGCGCCGTGGCGGCCGACATCGTGAAACTGACGGTCAAGCCGACGAGCCGGGAAAGCGTCATGGCCAGGATGGCCGAGATCGACGTGGAGGTGTTCAAGTTGGTCAACGAGAAGATGTTGCTGTACAAGATGCTCAATAGCGGCGAGTTTCCCGCGGTCAACGCGGACGCGGGCGACACGACGAGGGCGGCGAAGCCGACGAACGAGCCGGCGCAGGATCCGGTCGAAAATCTGAAAAAGAGCGAAGATCCGAAGAAAAGCGAAGATCCGAAGAAGAACGAAGCTGCTGACGAGGGAAAAAAGAGCAAAAGAGGAAAAATTCCGCAGGGAAAGAGTCATCGGCCCAAGGACAGCAGCGGTCAACGCGGAGACTCGGCGCGACAGCGCGGACCCGTCGCAGATTCGAAGAGGGACTCGAGGAAGCGAACCACCAGCGAGGGTTCGTCCCGCCAGGACACGACGTCGACGTATTCGCGCGACAAGAGCAGCAGCACCTCGTCGTCGGAGCTCGAGACGACCGAGGAGAAGAGTCGAAAGCGGAAGGCGAAGTCGCTGCCGCGTCGTTCGACGAGTCGGACGTCGAAGCGCCCGCCCTCCAGCAAGGATGACGTCGGGGAAACTTCGCGCGAGAGCGTCGAGCGCGCCTCGACGAAGTCGTCGAGGCAGGAGACGAGAGCCTGCGACGACGCCAGCGCGAAATCGAAGTCGAGGAAGAGTGAAAAGAATGTGGAAACGAAGAGAACGGAAGAATCGAAGAAGACGGAAGATACTAAGAAGATGGAAGAAACGAAGAAGACGGAAGATACTAAGAAGGCGGCAGATACTAAGAAGACGGAACAAACAAAGAAGATGGAAGAAACGAAGAAGACGGAGGAAACGCCAAAGACGCCGAAGGTCACCGAGAAGAGCGAGCCGAGCCGAGTCTTGATCTACTCGGATGAGAGCACGCTGGACGCGCTGGAGCCCGAAGTGATCCAGGGCGAGGAGCAGCGCGGGAAGAAGGACGGAGCGACCGGTCTGGCGCTTCTCGAGGAGACTTACAAGCGCGAAATGGCGGAAACGAGAAAGCTGAAGGCGATGGAGAAGCGAAAGAGCAAGAAGCAGGAGCTGCGACGAATTCTTCTCGCGCCCGACGACGAGAACGTCGCGAGGAAGGAATCGACCGCCCGAGGGAGAGATCGGTCGAGCGGAAATCCCGTTAAGGTCTGGAAACACATGACCAGCGTTATCGACGCCGTTGCCAAGAATCGCGTCGAGCAGCTCGACGAGTCGAGCTCCGAGAAGACGGATTCCGCTTCGGAGGGCTCAGTCGTCAAGAACGACGCTGTTGAGAAACCGGAGGAAGGTGTTCCCGCGGATGATGGAGCAACGAAGACGGCGAAGCCGAAGGACGACGCGACTGAAGTGCCAAAACAGCCGAAAAGGGTCAAGTCCAAATTGGCGAATTCTCAAGATTCCGGGACCGTTTTGGAGTCGGACGAGGATGACACAGAAGACATGGCGAACGCATCCGAGGCTCCAACAGTCTCCAGCAACAAGGATATTGAACGCAAACCGGAAGTGAAAAATAAGCAAACATTGTCTGGAAACGATGAGGAAAATACCGAAAATTCTGCGGCAGGAAGCTCGACAAGTATTTCCAGTGACGAAAATCTCCATGTGGACCATAACAAAGACATGGAAGACAATAAATCAACTGCGGATAAATCGAAACCTGACAATCGAGAAAAGGAAACTAACGACAAGAGGACCGAGGGCTCGCGATCACCGTCGCCGGAAGTGACACCGGCGTCGTCCAAGCGAGCTGAGGTTCCCACGAAGAAGCCCGACCAGAAAGAAAAATCCGTGGTCGAACCGAAGGATCGAAGCTCCTTGAAGGAATCGTTTCAAGATTCCCTGCTGAGCATCGAGAAGGCTTCTGAGGGCAGCAAGGAGCGACGACACCGGAAGGACTCGAAGACCGAGCGAGGCGGAAGCAAGACCCGAAACGAACGAGCGGGAAAGCAGCAGCGCAACGTCAGTCCGCGCGATTCTCCGAGGGAGAAGAAGTCGCGCGATCCCGAGAAGGACAGACCCGAGAAATCCGAGGACATCGAGGAAGCGGAGAGGATGCCGAGTCGGCCGAAGTCGGCGGGCAAGCGTCGACAGAGCGAAATGTCGGCGCAGCGGAATCGTCGAGGCTCGCGACACTCGGAGGAACGAAGCAGAGGCTCGCGAGGCCGGAAACGCGACAAGTCGGGTTCGCGTGACGATTCGCCGGGCGACGACGAACCGGCGAGGAAGATGCACCGCTCGGGTCGGTCGTCGAGTCCGCTCACGCTGTCGACGACCGCGAGCGACGAGCAGAATCGACGACGGGGACGGAAGCGCAAACGCCGTCCGGAAATATCGCGAGAGGAGATGGCGAGCTGCAAGGTCATGCTGATGGACTGCAAGTACACGTATTTGAGTCCGAGCATGCACCCGAGTATCCTGAAGAAGTTGGGAATATCGAGGATTAATCCCTACGTGCCGCCGGTCGTCGCGGATGTTGACTCGGCGACGACGAGGTTGAAGAGAACCGAGACGCCTTCGGAAACGATCGAGGTCGACGAGGCTTCGAGGGAGGCGGATGAACCATCTTCGTTGTCGAGAGAACGTCAAAGGTCGCCGATGGAACGCGCGTCGTCACCGACGGAGCGTCCTTCATCACCGATGGTGCCGCCGTTGTCGCCGAAGGAGCGTCAGTCCTCCCCGATGGAATGTCCTTCGTCGCCGAAGGAGCGTCAGTCGTCCCCGATGGAACGTTCTTCGTTCCCAATGGTGGTTCTACCGTCTTCGGTAGAACCACCATTATCACCGAAGGAGCGTCAGTCGTCTCCGGTGGAACCACCATTGTCACCGAAGGAGCGTCAGTCGTCTCCGGTGGAACCACCATTGTCACCGAAGGAGCGTCAGTCGTCTCCGGTGGAACCACCATTGTCACCGAAGGAGCGTCAGTCGTCTCCGGTGGAACCACCATTGTCACCGAAGGAGCGTCAGTCGTCTCCGGTGGAACCACCATTGTCACCGAAGGAGCGTCAGTCGTCTCCGGTGGAACCACCGTTGTCACCAAGGGAATCACCAAAGGAACGATCGTCGTCCCCGACGGAATCTCTTCCGCCTCTGCGACAACGTCCACCGTCCGCGAAGGATCAACGGAACGACGAGTCCGTCGAACCTTGGGCGAAGGGTGAAATTTTATCGGAGAATATCGAAGAATCGTCCCCGACGAAACGTTTCTCCTCGTCCATGAAGCGTCCGTCGTCGCCGGTAGAGTCGACGCCGTCGCCAAAGCAGTCGCCGTCTCCGGCGGAGGCTCCGGCATCTCCGATGGAGGAAGTACCGTCGCCCGAGGAGGTTCTTCCGACGCTGACGCCGATTCGTTCGTCCCCGGTCGAGATGATGCGTCGCGTGGACGTCGACGACGACGACGACGATACCGAGAACGAAGACGTCGAGGCCATTCAGTTCGTCAACGTGGCCGACGAAAATTTGCCGCTGACGAGTCAAAGCGAGGACGACGAGGCGGACGACAGCGTCGCGGACGTCGAGAGTGTCACGGGTGTTCCTGAGGAACCGGAGGGCGTCGCGTACGTCACCGTCGAAGCGCCGGACCGAGCGAACGCGGAGCCCGAGGAAGCGACGGATGTCGTGGACGTCGACGAGGAATCAGCGGCGCCGCCCGACTCAACGGCCGACGATATTACCGTCAACGACGAGAATTCGTCCGACGAGAACGTCCGGGAGGCCGACACTACCGACGATGTCGAGGTGATCGGGGAGAAGATCACGGGGCTCAACGAGACGATCGAGATTCACGAGCTGCCGGAGTCCGAGACGGAGCCTGAGGGCTTCGAGCCCAGAAGGACGAGATATACCGTCCACAAAGGTCCCATACTCGATATCAAGGTAACGCCGAGAAAATCGACGACCGAGACGCCGATCACTCGAGTACTGAGGATCCGTTTGACTAGAAGCGACGAGCCGAATGTGAAGACCAAACGCAAACGTCGGCGCCGTTATTTTTATTAGTTTTTCTTCTAGTTTAGTTTTTAGTTTATAGTTTTTGTTTTTCCGTCACTGCGTTTTGAAACTGTGACCTGTGATCTGTGACTACGTAGACGTAGCTCGCGAAAAATATTTTCAGTTAAAGATTCTCTTTTTGTTTTGTTAGTCGGTATCGTAAGTGTGATACCAAAAATTGTATTGCCAGTATGGTTTTTTTTGTCATGTTAAGACTATTGTTTACTTTTCTGGAATTGTAAACGCGATTCATAGATGCTTTTACTTTTCGTTTGTACTTCGAGAAAGGAAGCCAATGTTACTGTTGTATTGACACAGTCGAATACTGATAAGTTGTAAGTTTAGATATGTATAAAAAAGACTCCAATGTGATGAGATTTTTCTTTACGTTTTGTACTTTTGTTTTTTTTTTTGTTTATTTTTTTTCTCACTGCGGATCCACGATCTAAAACATTAAAAAATTGTTAACGCGAAGCAACGAGTAGGCATTACATTGTCATAAATAAAAGACGCCCCGGATGCCTGTTTATTACTATTAATATTATTTTCAAACTGAGAAATGGATTTTAGGTGCTGGACGACTCGTTTCTCGCTGCCAGCGAGGACGGCGCGATATATCGATACAGCCAAAAGTCCAACGGTATATTGAACATTTACAAAGGTCACAAAGCCGCCGTCACCTGTATCTACGTTCTCGCGATGGCTGGAAAATGTTGGAAACTCTACTCCGGCTCTCTGGACGGAACTTTCCGGTGTTACGATGTAACGGTACGATTTAACTTAGTTCAGGTCTTCGACTTAGCTTTTGTTGACGCAGGTCCATTGGTCTCTATTATAGCACAGGTCGGTTTTTGTTCTCAGACTGGTCTTCAAGAACGAGTTGCGGCCGATGTGGGAAGTCCGATTCAGTGTATGGACCAAGCCTGGGGCGTCATCTTCGTCGGTACCAAGTCCGGACACATTTCTCGTTACAACATCAAGGTCTCGACGTCTTTTCATTTTATCTGCGGTGTTCCATGTTTTTTCCTATCGGTGCCGGAGCCTTTTCTCGGTTAAGTACAATTTAATATCTTTGCTTTCTTGACGGTTTTTACAGGCGGGTGGCATCAAGGGCAACAGACTGGAATTTTCCGACGTATCGGTTCTGGCGCTGAAGGCGTCGTTGGAGGGTCCTCGCCGAATTCTCATCGTCGCCTCGAGGAATAAGCCCATCACCATCAGAGACGCTCTCACCGGTCTCTTAATCCGGACAATTTGCGGCTACAAGAATCACACGGTTTACAGTCTGTTGGGGGACAGGAATCTCGTTTATTGCGGCACCAGCACCACTTCCATTCCAGTATTCGATTTTGCCGTAGGTTGAAACACACGCATGTTTGTCACAGTCTCCTCTGAGATTGTGTTTTATCTTTTTCTGATCTTTCATCGTGTCTCTGACTCTTTGCAGAACGGCGCGCAAGTCACCCAGTACAATGCCGGCGTTGGCATCGTTTGTATGCGTCTCTATCGTCAGATCCTCTTTGCCGGCTGTTACGACGGCAACATCTACGTATTTGACACGAAGGTGAGGACCAGTTGGAACAAACTCCTATCTTAACGATGTGAGTTAAATGTCTCAAATTTGTCATTTCGCACTTCAGGAGGCGAAATTAATATGCAGCATTCCGGGCCCTGGAAATATGCTGCTGAGTATGGAAATCGTAGGCGACGAGGTGAGCGCAATCGCCAATTTATTTTCTTTCGGCTCAATCTATTGTCTTCGGTGGCGATATATTGATTAAATGACACTTCGTTTTGCAGATCATAGCGGGAAGCAAAAATCGTCAGCTGCATTCGTGGCGGATGCCGAAGCAAGTGAGAGTCTTGCTATCCGAGAGGACGTAACGGCGACGTTCTCGACGCGACGCTCGAAGAAGAGTTCTAGTCAAAAAGCGGATTGTTGTTATTGGTCTAAGCATCACACGTGTACCCTACCGACCATCAGGCAGAATGTAATATAGATTATAAATATGCACATACTCGCGTAGACGACGAAGATGTACAAAAGTGAAAACTCTAGGAAAAAATGACCGAAGAAGTCGGTGGCACAGTGAAAAAAGTGCACTTGTAGCTTCGTATGACTTTTCTATGTACAGTTTTTAGTATTTAACTCTAGTACCTCGTGAAAGCCACTCATAGAACGATTATTCATTACGAAGTATCGGTTTAAGTTTTATTTCCTCTACGTGCGATCGAGCGTTACGTCTTCTGACCAAATGATTATTACGTGTAAAAAAGAACAAAGAAGACGATAGAACAAAACGTGCGCCCTAGTTTACTCCATTGGTGCCCGTCGAACTTGGTCGCGAGAGACACGAGCGATTGTCACGACAGATGAGAAATGAACAATAAAAAAAACTCAATGTTTTTGTTAACAAACCAACTCGAATATTTATAACCAACGCGAACCCCAACGACGACTTGAGGCGGCCCTCGATTAATCGCTGACATAACTGAAGATAATAGGCAGTCACATTAGCGTGATTAAAAGTGAATACAAGTTTAAGGGAACAATGAGGACATTAAAAAATGCGTACACTCGATTTTTATTAGTTGTCGGATGCAAAGACACTTAATTTACTATTCTAAAAAAATAAGTGGGTGTTTTTATGCCGAATTGTGAGTACAATTCAACGATTCAGTTGTGTCGGACGCCCTGAAATTTCCTAGCAACGCCAGAACAGAGTTTGATCAATATCTGCCCAATAATTCTTGTACAATATCGTCGGCTACAAATTAGTGCTTGGTCTAATCTCGGGACCACTATTGTTATTCGGTTTTTTTCTACCGGACCGTAGCACCGAGTTGAGATGTGTCTGTGCTTGGGACCGTCGCGATCCGGGAAGACTCTGCTGCTGAAGTATCTTCAAGGTGGAAACGAGATAGACGACTCGAGCCACACGGTTCCCACCAACGGTATCAATCTTTTTACGATAAAAAGCAGCGACGGCCACTTCGACATGGTAATCAGAGAGATCGGCGGCAGCATGGCACCGATTTGGAAACATTACTTCGACCGAGTGAGTGCAAAGCAAACCGACGTCTCTGATTACACCTGTGAGTCGACGAAACTACTATTCCAGGTGCACAAAATACTGTACGTCGTGGACGCGAGCAATCTCTGCCAGATAAGCGCAGCAGGAGTTCTGCTGTATTCGCTTCTCGTCGAACCGAGACTGGCGAACACGAAGATCGCTCTTGTGCTCGGAAAAATGGATCTCTCCTATCGGCAAATGCGAAACGAGGCGCTGCTGATGCTGCACTTTGCTCGCTTGCAGCGGGAAGTCAAGCAGAACATACAGGTGTTCGAGGCGAGCGGCATGACCGGCCAGGGCGTCGAGGAACTGAGATCTTGGCTTTTTGATCCCGAGACATTGAAAAAGGCCGGCGGCCCGCCGGGCGGTTGTCCGGCTCCTGCGGCCAAAAAATAAATTACAGCAGTCGTTGTTTTATTGTCATTATAAAAAAAAAAAAAATGTCTGCGTTAAAAAATTACTTCGCCAATCCTACGGAAGTCGGATGGTCCGCTTTTATTTTGTCTCGTTTCGTTAATAAATCTTTTGCCGACAGTCGCTGCTGTTGAAACATTACATTTCGCGGAGACGAAGTTTTTCGTTACTTTTCTCCGGGCTGGAATAATTTGTCCGCTTGAATCAAAGGGTGTTAACATCTTTTTATTTTACAGTCCAGCTTGGAAAGATATCAAGTGACGCGGTAGCGTCTCGACGCCAAGTCTTAAAGCTATTCGCGAATATACACGCCCTCCTCGTGTCCGGGGACTTGCGAAACGGGACTCTTGTTTCACGAGGGCGGCGCAACCGTCGCGAAACGCTTGGTTTCAGTCCTCCCTTTGCGCTCGTCTTATCTCTCGCTCTCTTTCTCTCTATTTTTATCTCACATTCTCACGCGCCTTCGCGCTCTTTTTCTTCCGTAACATCCGCACTCGCATAGGCACCACGCACTCGCAGAGCACAAAATACATTTATCGCACGTGCCTTCATCGTCTCATATGTTCACCGAACGAAGCCACAGTAAACCTGACTCTTATTTTCGTCGCTTCTTTTATCCGTGTTAAAACTTCAATGTATCCTCGTGAGGTCCTCCACTATCTTTACTAAATCGTCCACCGTCGCGTCCTTCTTCATGCCGCTTCCGTCGTCGATCTGCAAAAAAATTCGTGCTTACAATTTTTCATCTGTATAAACGTAATACATTTTTCAATAAAACTTATCGGGACGATAATACTCACGGTAAGTCCAGTCGCCACCTCGGCCATTTTTTCGTGATTCAAGTCGAGGAAGCTCTCGACCAGATCGCCGTCGATGAAACCCTCGCACTGTTCGATCTTGAGTTCCGTGTTGAAGCTTCTCCAGAAATTGTGCTCGATCTTGCCGACACTCTTGATGACCGACGTCAGTCGGTCCTCGAGTTGTCGAAGGAATTCGTAAAATCCAGCGGGTATCTGAGTCACGAGACCGATCGCACCGCCGACGGTGCCGAAGAGCACGCAACCGAGCGTCGGTGTGCTCGACTCGCCGAGATGCTGCATCACCAGCGAACCATGTCGAAACACGTTGACCATGTCGCCGAGATGGAACTGACCGACCTCCTGCATCTGTTGTCTCTCGTCTTCCGAAGTTGCGGCACTGAAAACAGGGAAAGAAAACCATTAGTATTAAACCGAAAAAGATTGTCGAGTTTTCGAATTGACCGAAGTTTCTCACCTGTCCTTTTGGCAGACGAAAAGATTGAAGCAGTTCTCCGCGCCGAGGAAGGTATCGTCGTCCAGAATCTCGATAGCCGTCATCCAATTGGGATTGTAATCCCTCGCGATTTCCTCGAAGCTTCCCTCCATAGTTTTGTACTGCAGCAGCGTGAGCGATCTCATGAGATCGCCGACGAGCACGAAGTCGCCCTTGGTCTTCAGGAACAGCGCGATGATGTTGTTGAAGTGGCTGCACTCGAGCCTGAGCTCCTTCTCGGCGGTCCACTCGAACAGTCGCACGGTGCTGTTGATACTCGCGAGCAATTTCCCGTTGAACTCCACCAGCGAGTAGCACGAGCCCTTGATCTCCTTCTCCGCGACCTGCGTGAGCTTTCCGTCGCTCCAGTAGAACAGCAGTATCCTTCCCATCTTCGGCTCGGACTCGTCGGGATTCACGTGGGCCGTTCCCACGATGAAGTACGACGTCGGGTCCTCGCCGAGCTTCGTCGAGATTAGCGAGAGCGCGTACTCGTTCGGCATCAGTGTGTGAGCGTGAAGAACCTCGAAGGTGTGCTGATCGATTATCAGAAGATTGTGTACCTCGATCTCCTGGCCAACGTCGCTCGCGGCCGTGTGACCGGGTTTGTTGTGCGAAGCTATGTGACTGCTCGTCGAGGTGGAGGCCGCCTGAGTCGAGGCCGACTGCCTCACGACACTAACGCCGCTGTTCTCCTGCATGTCGACTCGCATCGTGATAACACCGAAGGTCTGCGAGCTCTCCTGATAAGTTATCCGCCTGGGCGACTCGCCGAGTGGAACCGTTCGTATGTGCAACTTCTGAATCTCGTCGATGGTGCCGATGGTGACGGTGCTGTCGGTAGCGAGCGCCAGACTGTCGGAATACGACTCCGCGTTCAGCGAGCACATGTGATTGACCTCTTTGAGATTGACGTTGCTGAAGACGAGTTTGTGATTCGACGAGTAGATGACGGTTGGTCGGTCGGAGCAGGCGAACACGTTGGTCGTGGAGAGTGATCGGAAGGTGCGGAGAACCGTCGGCTGCGTGCCTAGGGTGACCTTCTTCTTGTCCGACAGCGAACCGCTGTCCTTCTGCAGGCTGAAGTAGTACATGCTACCGTCGCCGAGGGCGCAGAGCAGATAGGTGTTGCCCTCGAAGCACGTCATGAGGATCGAACGCGGTATTATCTCGCCGCCCAGCAGCTCCTTGTTGATCTCCTCCAGTGCCGGCAGCGTGAGAATGCGAATGGAGATGTCGGTCCACAGGCCGACGGCGACTATGTGAGCCTCGCTGTATCCGTCCAGCGGCGAGATGTCGAGACACGCGACCTCGTGCTGCAGCGTCGCGAAGCCCTTCGAGACGATGCGATCGTCGACGATCTCCAGGTAGAAGAGATCGTTTCCGGTTGCGCAGAGCACCTGTCGGCCGTTGCACGCGACGACGCTTATCGTTCGCTTGTTGTCGGGTTCCCACTCGGACACGACGCTCTTGCTCTCGTTCGAAATGAGACGCGCGCTACTCGGCGTTATCTGGATAAACAGATCGTCGCTGACGTTGCCGGTGTGGAAGGTCTGTTCGTCGGCGACGAAGCCCGCGATGTCGGTCTCCTCGACCTCCTCGCCGTTCAGCGTGAGAATTCGCGTCTGTCCGACGAACGACAGTACGAGAGTGTTGTCGTACGTGCCGCCGCCGCCAACTCGCAGCGCCCACATTCCCTTGATGCCCGGTAGATCGATGCTCGCGTGTTCCTGAATTCCTATGCCGTTTCTGATGATTCTCAGCGAGCCCTCCTTGAAGGCGCCCGAGCACGTGACCATCTGGCCCTGGCCCTGACGCTCGAGATCCACCACCGCCATGTCCACGATGGGCGCGAGATTCGTGAATATCTCCATCGGTACGCAGTACGAGCCGTTTTCGTCGGCCTTTGTTATCAGTTTTATCAGCTGCGAGTCGCCCAAACGGCTGCCTATGAAGATGACGCCGTTGTCGAGGTACGTTATGCACTCGGGTATGCTGACCTCGCCGAGGAGCTCGACCTTCAGATCCTTTATCACGCTCGTGCCGTCGGCCTTCTTCTCGTGCTCCAGGAACAGCATGAACAGGTGACCGGCCATGTCGCCCAGCAGATAGCGCAGACCCTGAGCGTCGACCTTCGCGTAACACGTGATCGTGCTCTGCTTTATTATCGGCGGCACCACCGCCACGTAAGTCGTGCCGTCGTGATAGACGATGCTCTCCTGGCCGATTATTATAGCTCCGCATATCGGCGACGGCACCGGTATCACCATCATCGCCTCGCGCTCCACGTTGTCCTGCTTCCAGAGGGTCTTGACGAATTCCTTGTCGCGCAGCGAGATCTCGTGGGTCTTCACGTGCCGACCGTTTATGTCCTGGTGAATTATAATGAGGGTCGGATTCGCGCAGCCGTGGAGGAAATTAACGTCCTGGACCTGTTGCTCGTCCATGCGAATTGACGACGCCTTGAGCTCTGGATTGTCCTTGTCGAGGGGGATTATCTTGAACAGGCCGTCGTAGAGCCGCAGGCCGATCACACGCGCTTTCGGGTCTATCACGGCTTTTATTCCCGTCTCGGAGGGCTTGCCGATCCGATCGGCCACGTTGCCGTGTGCCTTTGTTATTATCTCGATCTCCTCGCCGTTTCCCGTGCACTCGAGTATCATCGCATTGTAGCGCGTTGTGAGCAGAAAGAGCAGGTCTTTCTTTTCATGCTGCAAACAAGATTGAAATAATGTTGACACATTTGGTACTATATTGTCATAGGGAGAAAATTCACGTTAACAGCTGAGAAAATTTCTCAAATGAATATTCCTAATTCAACCGAGTCTTCCGTGCCACCTGCACCGAGTGACAACGCATTCCCAATTTTTTGGCAAATCTCAGCAAACCAGTCACGACTAAAATTACAATCTATTAATAGATTTGGCTCCAATTAGGACAAAACTAAAACAAATGTCTGTGGCACAGACTGTCGGCTCTGCCTCAAAATGTGCGTTGGTTCAGATCGGCTGCCGAGCGTCTTCGAGTCCGATGACTAAGGATTGCATTGTCTCTCGCAACCAAAATTATTCTGCCAGAACTTTGCAGCGTTCTCGACTCACCGGAGGCCGGAAGAACTTGACGACAGCGATTTTGCCATAAATGCCGACTTCCTTGAGCGGCCTGAGGCCCTCCGGGGTGACGAGGTAAATCTCCAATCGCGTGTTCTTCGCCAATATCAGATTGAGGTCCGTGGGTGACGTAAAATTGCCTGAAACATTCGGGGACGAGGTTGACGCGAAAGTTTGGCAATAGACGACGCAGCGGCGGCCGTGCCGCTTATTGCGTCGGCGAATTTAGGTTATCGTCCCGCGGCAAACCGCGGACGGGCGACGAGTTTTCGCCGGTGTATTTACTCACCGGTTACACAAGCGGTCACGGCCGTCGGCTTGTGCGCCGTCACGACGTAGTGATGGGCCATCGTCTTCATCCTGAGACACCGTTTTCCTCGTCGTCCCGGCGCTTGTTTACAACTCTCGTTGCGATCGCGAGGCGGTCGGCGGGTCTCTGGTCGCTGCGATCTTTGCACGGGGAGGAAAATACAAACGCGGCTCTCGCGGCTGACTCGGGGGGGCTCCTTTCAATTTCACGCGCCGCGAAGTTGGCCGCGCGCGACACCGAATCCCGCGAACTCGTCCGACTTCAGGGACACCTCGCGAGTGTTGCCATCCTTAAGCGAAATCGCGACAATTGTTCCTAGAAGCGAGAATGAAAATCACCAAGAAAAGTGCCATTGTCAGCACTGAGATGAACTGGCGGGAAAATTTGAATCAGGCGCAGATCCGACGTCCGCTCTTTGTGGATCGTCAGACGCATTTCCATGGGGTTTTATGATGCTGTCGAGCGCTTCTTTTTTCACTTGAGACTGACGAAGACACGCAGACCATCCGGAGTATCCGCAAAAATCAACAATCGATACGCGCGGTATAATAAAAAAAGGTCGCAGCAAAGCCTTATCAACGTAAACAATATTATTCCATCGACAATTATATAATAATCAATTATATAATCAATTGCAATTATAAATATCAATTATATAATTGAATAATAATTATCTAATAATAATTTCATGTTTCACGGCCGTTCGGAATTAAATTTATTTCACGTTCGCTCGCGCCGAGGATTCATCGCCGCTCCTCGAAATCCGCGAATGATAAACTCTCCGTCGATGTTTTTTTTTTTTTTTCGTTCGTTTTCTTTTTTTCTATCTATATTATCGCTCCGAAGATCATTTTTGAACGCTATCTCGCGTTATCGGGCGCCGGGGGGAAGACGACAACACATGTATTTTCCTCTCGGCGCGAAAAATTAATTAAGAAACGTGGATTTCCAAGGATCAATGATATATGTACATAGATGAAGTAAGAGACATTAGTACCAGTAGCAGTTATAATTGGTTGTACCGTGAAAATTCGGTGGCGATCGGGAGGCGAGCGCGCCGAGGCCGCGCGTCTCGCGTTCCACACGAATCGGCCCCGTTCGATGCGAAGTGATACGCGTGTTGTTTTTGCTTTGTTTTATTGTGGCGAACGAGCCTCTCGGACAAGCTATGCACAAAGTCAGTCCCGTGATTGCGTTACATGCCGCGCGACGAACGCCGGGAGCGTCGAGGCGGAGTCAGACGAGGAGAGAGAAGAAGAAAGAAGAGGAAAAAAAAACGATAAAGAAAAGGAAACAGTTACAAGTCAAACTCTCGAGGGGTGGGGGGCGGCGGGGGGCTTTAATTATTAATTGTTTTTCGTTTGCAGTGTCACGATCACTTGAAGATTGATTATAGTTTTTTCCAGCATTTCGAGCCACGACACGTTGGTCAGCGAGCAGAGCAGCTGATTGGTGCACGCGGCGCCGGTGCCCGAGGCACTCACCAGGCTCGACGATAACGACGTCCCGTCGCTCGAGCGCTCGATCTTCGTCGTCGATGACTTGTTGTCGTCGTGCGCGAGACGCTCGTCAGCCGTTTCACCCGACTTCACCTCGCCGCCCTCTTTCTCAGTCTTATCCTTGTCCTCGACGTCCATCTCCGAGTTCGAATCTCGCTCGCCGCCCCGCGTCTCGTCCGTCGGCGAGTGAGCTTTTCTCCTCGCCGTCTCCTCGCCGCCCTCCTCGGTCGCCGTGAATTTCCGCTTCTTCGACGGTGCCTCCGCCTCCTGCTGCGACGTTTCCTTCATCCGCGCGGCTCGCGTTCGCGCCAGCAGCGTCTCCAGCGCCGGCAGCAGACTCGGCGGCGCCTCCAGTCGCGTACCGCTACTATAGACGAGCGCGAGTGCTCGCAGATCACCGGTGAGTCTGTGAGCCGAAACTTTCACATCCACCGCCTCGACCATCGCGCTCATCGATGTCACGAGGTTGTCGATGAGCGAGCACGTCTGCTCGGTCAACACGTGATTCGCCAGTTTCGGGAAGAAGGTCTTGAGAAACGCGTGGATCGCCGGGACGCCGAGGGACGATCGCTCGTCCAGAAGAAGCGCGTCCACGTAGTCGACCGTGTAAGATGAGCACAGGAGCGCGGCTATGTGCTTCCTGTCGATGTGCGTTGCCGCGTGAACGTCCAGCCAGAGACGCGGGAAGAGCGCCAGATGAAGCGGGACACCTGCGATTTAATGATCACAATATTATTATCAATATTTTCCGCAAAATCCGTCGGAAAGATTCGAGAAATTGAATTAAAGCGAGTGCGGTACCTTCGAAACCGAGCATGGCGCTCAGATTCACGAGAGTGTCGGTCATGCAGTCGTTGTTGATCGCGAGCCTGCACATGACGTCGATGAGCTCGTGATACGGCAGGTAGAACTCGAGGAGAGCGCTGTCGTACTCGGGATCGACGCCCTTGGCGGTCTCGAGCTGCGAATGCGGCACAGCCATCTGAACCATCGGCCTGGCCGGACGGGAGCCCATTTTTCCGGCGGCCGTCGAGCGCCTCGGCAGATAAGGACCGGGCGGCACCGCCGCGTGAGATTCCTGCAGAGCCGCGTGGCAGTGCGACAGCAGAGGCGCGAGTATCAGTATCGCCTCGGCCGGTACGAGCATCACGAGCTCCTTGAGCAGATCTATCGCGAGATTTCGCATATCTGGCGGATTGTACGTGTTTAGGAGCGTCGCGAGTTTTCGCAGCACGTCCGGCCATTCTTTGCAATTGGCGAGGATGTTACGCGCGTCCGGAGTGTCGCGCGCGGTTCGCACGCATCGCACCAGCTCCACGATTATCGCTATCAATTCGGCTAGATCCCCGGCGACGTGGCAGGCCGTCGCCTCGTGGTACATTATGTGGAGCATGTGAAAGGCCTCGAGCGCCATGCTCAGGCCTCCGTTGTAGACTACGTACAGACGATCGTCGTCCGATTCGATGAGACACCTTTGCGGGGGAAGAAAAATTTAGGTTACGGAAAATGCGACGAAAAATGTACGGAGAGCTGTTGTAGATTTTTTACCTGAAAGCGGAGATGAGCGTTGCCCAGCAGGATCGACCGTCCAGACCTTGCAGATACGACGACAAGGTTCCTCGCCTAAACGACGCGATTTCGGCTTCCTCCTGCTCCGTCTGGTCCGGATGCCTCGTTACCAGCAGCTGCATCAACTTGAACAGCTCGTCGACGGCCTGTGAAACATCAGAGGCGATTCAATGCCTCGTTCAACACGAAAAAAGTGCAAACAAAAAATTCAAATATACATTTCGAATGATTTACCGTCGAATATTGCGTAGGATGCGGCGTGATATTTTTGAAGGCCCATTGAATGTTTTGATGAGCCGCCAGTTGTCTCGTGAAGACTCGCGACTGCTGGCAACACAGTCTCAATAATCCATAATACGCAGGCAGCATCACTCGATTGAATAGCACCACGTCCTGATCCTCGTGATCGGCACTGTCGGTGTCGAAAAAAAAATGTTGTAACGTATAACTTTGTACATTTTCATTAAATTGTTCACAAAGCTTTAAGAACTCCCTCTTACTCACAGTATATAATTAAAAGCTATGTTCTTAGTGATGTGCGGATTGTGAAGTATCATCGCGACGTTCTCGGGACATTCGCAGCACACGTGATACCAGAACAGAAGTACGGCTTGTTTGTTGTGATGAACGGGAATGCTTGGTTCCGAGAGCTTCGGATGAAACAGCGTCCACAGGTCGTTCAAGTACTGTCCAAACTGAATTTGAAAAAAATACATAGACAACATTAATCAACGTCTTCGAGACCATCGAGAAATTCGAAAATTTTGTCAAAAATTCTCATTACTCACCATGAGCTTCTCGGTCTTGGAAACGGCGCAGTACGTAAGCAGGGCGAAGTAGGCAGTGAGTTTCATCGTACCGTGGGTCTGAATATCGATGTAGTGACGCGCGGGTTGCAGGAGTCGCAGGAGGGCAGTGTAAATTTGATGAAGAATAATGGTCGCCTCGGAGGACAATTGAAGTTCCCGCGAGGAGTTGCATCCCAGGCCGAGACGGTAGGCGCCCCGGTAGCCCTGCCGAAAGTGCGTGGACGGCACGAGGGACACGAGGAGGAAAGCCGCGGCCGAGCGTACTCTTTGATTCGAATGCTCGATGAGAAAGTGCTGGAGCCACGTGTCGAGACCCTGGAGGACCCACGCGTGAGCGAGTTTGCTTCTCGTGACGGCGAGAGCGAGCCACTCGAGGGCGCCGTGGGGCGCGACTCTCGCGGCTTCCCAGACGCGGCTCAGTATCAGTTGTGTCATGCAGGGAAGCCCGCTGGGTCCGGAGCCCTCGGTCAGCAGCGTCAGGAGCTTGAAAAACGGCTGACAGACGTCCGTGTGCTTTGTTATGGCTTGAAATATCATCGTCACTATGTGTATCGCCAGACGATCGTTCCAGCGACACAGCGACTGGATGAGATTGCGCGTTTGATTGAGATTTATCACGTCGCGGGTCTGTTGGTACAGAAACGGGAATCCTTTGCCGCCGGCCACGGCGTTGAGATCAGCCGGCGATAGCGTGAGTCTGTTGGACAGATAAAAAGACATTGATACAGTTTTCCTTACAATGTCGGAGTTTAACCAGCGTAGGAGGAACCTTGCAATTTTTGTAAAATTTTTTTTCTCGATTTAACGAAGTTTTAAAAGCATATCCGATGGGAAATTTCCCGCTGATTCCAAAAATCACGGGTGTTTGGCCGAAAAATCGAAAATTAGAGGAGAAAAATGCGAAAAATGATTTTTTACTTTTTTCGAATTTTGGCTCTCCATTCAAATCGATGTAAATTTTGTTTGGCTCAATGAAATCTGGATTTTCTTTTTGCATTCGAAAGATAACCCTTCAACGAAGAGAATGCCGCAAGGCAGAACGCGATACTTGAATTTTTCGATTTTTTGCAGAATTTTAAAGTTGACCCTTAAAAATCGTACATTTGTAGAAGGGCACCCCTTTTCACAAACTTTTTAATAGAGGATTCTTCACAGCATTCATCCGAATTACCGCCGGAAATTACCTGTGATCGGGTCCTCTGCTGCGCTCGACGAGGGTGGCGACGAGGGTGATCATCTTGTCGAGGGACGCTGGCCTGAGCTTCTCGGACGCGACCGCCAGCACGACCTCCTCCTCCTCTTCCTCCTCCTCCTCGCTCACCGCGTCCGCGCTCTCGTGGGTCTTGTGACCGAGATAAAAGTTCACCATCGTCGAGACCGCCTGGACCCTTATCAGAAACAGCGTCTCCTCCTCGCCCATCTTGCTGAACTCGTAGAGAAAACCGAAGTACTCGGTGAGATGCTTTAGATGCTGCTTCGCGTGTTCCATCAGCGACAGTAGCATCCTCACAAATCTCGTCACGCACGACTGCGTACCGACGCCGTTGTACTGACTGCCGCCGGAGTCGTTCTCCGTCTCGCAGAGCAGATACAGCGGCGCCTGGCTCGGCCTGAGCCGCTGTATCACGTGTATGCAGAGTCGCTGAAACATCTGCCGTACCATCTGATTCGGGCACTTGACTAGAATCTGTATCGGCCACCACGAGTCGCCGGCCATTCGCTCGAGAAAACGCGCGCACGCGCCGGCCGAACCGTTGAACTGCTTCGTCAGCAGCTCGACCCACTGCACCATCGTCGGCTTCTCCTTCGCGTGGATGAACGTCTCCATGAAGAATGACGTCGACAGCTCGGCCGACAATTCCGTGACGTCCGGCTGCATCGACAGCAGCGTCTGCGGTATGTAGCCGCATATCTGCCACATGAAGCTGAAGTACGTGTGCTCGAAGATATTTTTGTCCTGAAGAAAGTGCGTGTTGTCCTGCCATATCCAGTCCTCGAGTTCCTTGCTGAGAACCACCTGCGGCGAATGCGCGGGCTGTATCTGCTGCTGGCTCGGCACCAACTGCTGCTGCTGCTGTTGCTGCTGCTGCTGCTGCTGCTGCTGCTGCTGTTGCTGTTGCTGTTGCTGTTGCTGTTGCGGCATCGTCGATACCTGTGGCGACTTGTCGAAGGTGCGATTGAGCTCGTCGAGGCCGTACGACGAGGCGGCGCAGCTCGCGGGACTCGAGACCGTAGCCTCCTCCTCCTTGGCCTGCTCGACGGACGGGTCGCTGCACCACTCGTAGAACAGCATGTAGGCCGAGTTCGTCTTCTCGAAGCTGAAGTCCATGAATTTATCGGTGACGGAGTCGTACGTCTTGCTGGTCATCTCGCCGCCGAAGCACTCGGCGGCGATCTGGCTCGGGTCGAACGGCTTCACCTCGGCGTCGTTGAACAGGAACCACTTGTCCCGATTGGCGGACGTGCGATCTCTGATGAAGCTGTAGTAGTGACCACCGTCGGCGGTTCCCGTGTGCACCGTCACACCGATGAGATCGTACTGATAGTGCTCCATCTGTGCCTCTGTATCACCGGCACGCGTCTTTCCGTCCGTCGACGCGTTCACGTCCATCCCGGTATTATCCAGCTCCTCCTCGATCTCGCTTCTCTCGGCGCCACCGGCGTCGCCGCTGCCGTCCTCGCGATCGCGCTCGTCGCGGCAGTGCTGCGGCATCAGCCGCTTCTCCACGTAGCCCGACATGTCGAGCCTCAGGGGAAAGCTGAAGTGCGTGTTGACCTTCTCCTTGAGCATCGTGCCCATGTTGAAGGTGTAGCGCATCGTGTTGAAGCACAAAATGTGCGGGAGCTTCTTGAAGCACGCGCGCTTCTCGGCGCGCGCCTTCTTGCCGCACTGCGAGCACGTGTACATATTATCGCCCTCGAGGGTGTCCTTCACGGTGACCTCGTCGAGGCTCTCGTAGAGATTCCTCATGTCCGCCACCTGACACCGAACCGTGTAAAATTCCTCGAGTGTCCGGCTCACGTGCTCGCAGTCGAGTGACACGACGTTGTTGGATATGACGCCGCAGAAGAGCGTCTTCACGAGGTGCTTCAGGTCCGTCGTCATTTCCTCGAGCTTCGACACGAGATCTATGAAGAATTCCGCCATGTCCTTCTGCTCGCCGGTGTTCAGCGGCTCGTGATTCATCGTGTAGACGCGACAGAAGCTCCGCGGGTTGTAGGCCTTGCGCTCGGACTCGAGGAGATAGGCGAACATCCGCTGAAGCTCGCGCAACGTGAGTTGATGCTTGCTCGCGCGATTGCAGTCGGCACCGAGAATGGCGACGCGCGCCTGCGGCATCATGTACAGATGCTGCATGCAGCTGGCCATGTAACACGTGGCGCCGAGATTCGTGAGCCCGACGTAGCCGCAGTCGGAGCGACCATCCTCGTGCGGCCAGTAGTCCCAGGGATACGGCGAGTGCGGTCCCGGTCGGTGCTGCGCCATGAGCTTCTCGTGGAGCAGACGGTAATTCTCCGGCGCGGACTTGACGAGCTCGACGAGAAGGTCGAACGCCGCCGAACGCGACACCTGACTCTTGCACTTGGGAACGTGTTTCATCCTTGGATTCGGCAGGTCGAACAGAAAGTCGAACACCCGATGAAGAAGATTCTGACCGATCTTCGCTTGCTTGCAAGGCGGATTGTGCGTCATGATGTTGCACGTCAGGTTGAGAAGTCCCACGAGAGCGTCGTCCTCGACGGTGTTGTGTCGCGTCTCGAGATGTTCGCGGCCGAGCACCGAGTCGATCACGCGACTCGCCAGTGCCTCGAGGTCGATGCTCGCGCCCTCGCCGGCTCCGGATTCCGCTGCCTCGGTGTCCGCGCCGTCGCGCATCGCGTCCTCCGGCAGCGCGTCGACCAATCGGCACACGAGCCAGAAGTAATCGCGACAGGCCGGTCCGTAGGGCTCTTTGCCGTCGTCGAGGGCCGAGTGAAGATGCAACGGTAGGTCGGGACGTCGACGGTGCGACGGCTGCATCGCCTCGGCGACCACGAGATACTCCAGAAGCGTGTTGAGCATCGGCACTATGAGACTCGAGGCGTCGGCACGCTCGGCGTCGTTGTCCTCTTCGTCCTCGCTGCCGGTGGTACCGAGACACAGTCGATAAAGCGCGGTACACACCTCGCGTCTCACCGCGGGCTCCGGATCCTCCAGTACCAGCCGACGAAGCCAAGTACGTCCAAAAGTCTCGGGTGAGCTCGCGGAGAAGAGATAACGCCGGACTTGACGATCGCTGTGGACCCAACAGACGAGCAACGCCATCGCGTAGTGAATGACCTGCGAACGGCCGAAGAGTCCGGTCTTGTAGTGATTCGGATCGCGCGGCATCGACGCCTCGTTGAGGATGCTCGTGAGTCGCGGCATCACCGTGTCCACCACCATCATCGACAGCATCGCGTCGCTCAGTCGCGGCACCACGAGCTTCTCCGGTTTGTGCTTGCGCGTCTTCTTGTCCTCGCGCACCACGCCCAAGTGGCAGAGCTGCTTGAGGAGACTTGCGAGACAGTCCTGCTGCCACTCGCTGCCGTCGCCGCGCTCCAGGCAGCCGGACATGAAGATGTCGAAGAGATGACGAAGACCGCCGTGCTGGACGAAGAGAGTGGACCACGGGACTTCCTCCTGGTTGGTAGCGGCAGTGGCGCCGCTGGTGGTGGTTGTTGCAGCGGTTGTTTCCTTAGACTCAGCATCCGCGGCTTCCTCGACCGCCGAGGAAGCCGAACTCGCGCCAGCTCCGCCGCCGGCGTCGTCGTGAACCGGTGTTATCGTCACCGCGTTCGCACAACTCGACGACGAATTGTTACCGCTCGACGTGGCGGAAGTCGCCGAGGTCGTCGTCGAGGGACTCCTGCGGCTCAGCGACTCGACGATGTAAAGCGAGTACATGAGCTTCTGCGGACTCGCCGGATCGAGGAGCTCCGGCAGCGACGTCTCGCCGAGCTTCTGAAAGCCCCGCAGGAGCGTCGGGCTCGTCGGCAGCAGGGTGAGCGTGTCCCATACGCGTCGCGACAATACCTGCGCCTTCGTGTTGGCGATCTTCTGACCGCCCTTAAGTGTCGTTTTCATCGCGCTAAGCGTGCGCATCAGCGTGAACAGTTGCTCGAAGTACTGGGGCCTGAGGAGAAGCAACGTCGGCAGCGACTCCTTGGGCGGCGGCGGCAGCAACGACGCCGAGTCGACGTCCCTCTTGGCGCTGCCGCCGCCGCCGCGAGACGCGGTGCCGGCGCTGCCGCCGCATCCGCCGGATCCTCGGGCTCCCGCGGCGCCGAGGGATATGAACACGAGCTGGCCGTCCTTGAAGCCCATCTCCTGGAGCGTCTTCTCGTCGAAGTCGAACGTGAGCTCCTGTCCCTGGGTGATCATCCTTATGGGGCCGTCGCGGTCCGTCAGAAGAGTCCCCAGCACCGAGGAGGCGTTCGCGAGGGAACCGGCGGACGAAGTCGCGGCAGTAGCGGTGTCGCTCGTCGCGGATGCAGCAGCCGCAGCAGCAGCAGCCGCGTTCGCCGCCGCCGCGGCAGCTGCTGCTGCTCCGGCTCGTCCGCCGTTCTGCGTGTCGTCCCACCACTTGGCGACCTCAGCGCGCAGATCCGCCACGTAGTCCGTGCTCAGCAGCGAGAAACTCGCCTTGTCGGGGATCCCAGCGGGTTGCACGAATATCCGAAGATTCTGGCCCTTCTCCGGTGTGTTCATAGCCACGTGACTTCCGGCGCCGCGTCCCTCCAGGGCCCAGCGGCGCAGGTGATACGCGTAGCGCTTCCTGAAGGCCTCCAGATGCGTCCGCAGCAGAAGAAGCGCCCGCTGTATGCATCGCAGGCTCGCCTCCTCGTTGTTCTCGAGATCCGCGCTCGCCGCGGCCAGGTGGGTCATGCACTGCGACACGAATTCCGCCTCCTGGGTGAGCTGCCGCGACATGTAGTAACCGTTGAGATACTGTATCGCCGCCATGCTGACGTCGGTGCTCTTGGCGCGGAGAGCGATGCGCCAGAGGAAATCCATGCCGACGGAGTCGACGTCGCGGAGCGGACGATCGAGATGCGCCGCGGCGAGACGCGCGAGATTGCAGAGCTGCTGAAAGAGGCTCAGGCCGGTCATGCTTATCGTCTCGGGCGGCAGACTCGGGAGCTTTCGCAGGCACAGATGCTTGAGGGTGTCCATGCCGAGGGCGTGCTGCTCCGTGGACTTGGCCTGACTCAGCAGCCAGCTGAAGAGCTCGTCGGCGCACGTTGGATCCTGGGACAGGCATTGCCACAGAATGTCCACCTGCTCGAGGCTCAGACGAAAGCAGTCGGGCGATCCGAGAGGCGAGAATATCGACGACAAGAATTGCAGCCTCACTTGAATCTCCGTCTGATGGGAGTACAAATTGCCGGCGTTGGTGCCGCTGTTATTGCCGACGGCGCCGCCGCTGCTGGTGCTGCTGCTGCAACTGCTGCTGCTACCGGCGGTGGCGTTGGCGTGCGCGCTCGCGTACGTCTTCAGATTGTTGAAGAAATGCTTCATCATGCCGCGCTCGCGATCTGCCCACGTGGTGATCGTGTGCGCGTCCATGGCGCCGAACTGCTGAAAGCTCGCGAGCAACTTCGGCAACAGTCGCAGCGATATCACGACCGAGCGATTGGCCGCGAGATTCTCGAGGCAGCCCTCGATGAATTTCATCGGCACGAGACGATCGACGTTGAAGCACAGAAGATTGCACAGCGCCTTCTCGGCCTCGAGCGCCAGTCCCTCGCCGAGCTGGCCGATCTTGTCGTCCTGCAGCAGATCCCACAGCAGTGTGCTGCCGGGTTTGCACACCGTCTCGAGATTGAACTGCGACGCGAAGCGCGACGCTGCCGCGGCTGCTGCTGCCGCCGCCGCCGCTGCTGCCGCCGCCGCGCCGCCGGTTTTGCAGACAGCGTCGAGGCTGAACTGTGAGCCGAGACGCGACGCCGCGGTCTGCTGATCGAGACGCACGCGTCGACGCGCCTGCGTGCTCTCCGACAGACGCGGCCGGAAGCACGAACGTTTCACGCGGCGCATTCGGTGATGATGATGGTGATGGTGATGCTGCGGCTGCTGCGCCTGGTGATGCGGGTGCTGCGGCAGCTGCGCCTGATGATGATGCTGATGGTGATGATGGTGATGCGGGTGATAGGCCTGCATCTGTATGGCCGTGAGATGACGCGCCGCGAGCTGCGCGAGCTCCTCCTCGCAGCCGCTCTCCTCGCCGTCGAAATCCGCCATGTTCTTCTCGCTCTTGTTCGAGATTCGACTGCTGTACGAGCCCTCCTCGTCCGACAGCATCTCGTCCAGGCCTGATGGAAGGAACGGCTGACCCGTCGCGTGCACCAGTCCCGCGAGATCGGATATCACCGCGTTCGCGCCATCGCCGCCGCCGCTGCCGACAACGACGCCCGCGGCCACCGCGTTGTCGCTGTCGTCGTCGTCGCGCGACGATTCCGCTGAGTCCGGACCTCGCTCGTCCACACGACCGTCGACTCCCACCAGGGACATGTATTTGTCGCTGGCGCTGCTGCTCTTGGCGGCGCCTCGCAGCTGCAACGCCGTCACCGCCGTCGGCACCTGCTGGTCGCTCGGTTCCATCGCCAGCGAACGCTGCTGCTGCTCCTTCACGCAGTCGAGCGTGTCGCGCGACATTTTTCGTTCCTTCTTCAGGCTCGAGTCGGACATTATCGCGGATTCCATGTTGAGCGAATCCTCGATAGTCGCGCGCTCGTCCTTCGTCGCCGCGCAGCGCGACTCCGCGGCGTCCGCGACGGCCTCCGCGAACTCCGCGAACTCGAGCGCCTCCTTGTCGTCGTCCTCGAGATCGGCGAGGCGCTTCTGCGGCTTCTTTCGTTTTCGCAGAATCTTTCGCTTCTTCTTCTCCTGCACTATCGTCTCCTCGGTGTTCGACTTTTCCGTGTCCGCTTCCGCGTCCGACGCGCTCTGCTGCTGCTGTTGCTGCGGTTGCTGCTGCTGCTGCTGTTTCTCCTTCGCCTCGTTGTCCGTCTTGGCTCCCGCGTCCTCGAGCAGCGGATCGTCGATCGGGCTCGAGGCCGTCGGCGGACTCTCCGTCAACATGTCGATGCTCGGGCGGTCGAGCTTCGAGGCCTGCGACACCGAGAAGTCCTCAACGTCGGCGAGATTCGACTCCACCGGCATTTGTTCCGGGCTCTTCCCTCTCTTGCAATTACCTGCGTTACGAAAAATTGTTTTTTTCAAAATCAACTAAAAAAGGGTTGTAACCAGTGTTTTCAGGGGTAGAATATGTGACTTGAGAACGATGGTATAGGTTAAAAGTCGATATTTTGAAAAAATAAATTTCGTGACCCCGATTTTGGCGTTTTTCGGCCCGGTGACCAGATCTACGATTTTTGGCAAACTGTTCGGCAAAAAATTTTTTTTTTTCAAAATCAACTAAAAAAGGGTTGTAACCAGTGTTTTCAGGGGTAGAATATGCGACTTGAGAACAATGGTATAGGTTAAAAGTCGATATTTTGAAAAAATAAATTTCGTGACCCCGATTTAGGCGGTAAAAAAACGAATATTTCATGATCAATTTACCCTCGCAGTCACTGCTATCGCCCCGAGCCTGTTTCCTCGGCGAGGGTCCTTCCGACGGTGCCGGACTGGGCTCCTCCTCGTCCTCCTCGGGGCTGCTCGCGTCGATGCCGCTGGGATCGCTGCTGCTGCTCTCGCCGACGCCGTCGCCGACTCTCAACGGATCGCGATTCTTTACCGTCAGACCGCCGGGATAACCGGGACCGCCGGACGTCCAGATGAACTTTATCAGCGCCGACGCGAGGAACAGACTCTGCTCGGTGTGATCCTTCGGCTCGAGTTTGCCGAGCAGCGAGTACAGATGGAGAACGGGGGTGGGCGCGAGATGCTTGACGAGGGGCGCGAGTAAATCGTATACCGGACGCGCGCAGTGTTTCAGCTGTGCGGCTTGCCACATGGTGTCCATGTCGGACGACGTTATCCGGCCTTCCATCGCGAGAAAGCTCAGAACTATGTGACTCTGCTTGATGACCTCGGCGTGCAAATTTGGTCCAAATATGTGAGCTATTATATTGTTTTCGGTGAGCCAAGCCGCGAGAGCGTGACCGACCTGTTCGACCTCCGCCACGGTTTCGCTGTTGCACAGTTCGTTGAATGCGGTTATATGAGCGTTTATCTGCGCCACACCGGCCAGTCTCATCGTTAACGTTGTGCTAGTGAAGTACTTGAACGCCAGATCGAGGCCGTCGCGGTCGAATATCGGCGGAGCCGCATCTATGGGATCCTTCACGGCGCTCCACATAAAATCTGTTAATCGAAAAATTGATAGTCATTTTTTTTTTAACGGATTTTACCGGTTTTACTAATTCTGATTTTATGTATTCTGAATATCCCTGCACGTACCTGCCATCGTTCTGACCGCCGGCGTACGCAGCTCCTTATCCCCGAGACGACACATGTACTTCATAACTCGACTCCTCAGCGGCGTGAACAATTGTATGACGCTACCATAATTCAACCACAGCTTGAGATTGCAAATAACTGCAACCATGGAATGTGCCAAACCCACTGGAAGCTGATCGGCGGCGTCGAAACAGGCTGACATCAGCTCGAAACCGCCCTGATGACAGAATACGGAGACTGCGCGAATCAGGGGCGCCGGCACCTCTGGATCGTGCGGCTCGCAGTATCCTCCTTCGTCCTGAGAATACGAGAATTGATTATTTACGCTCGTTCCTATTGTCTCTAGGTTTCTCATTGTCGAGGTAATGTGGAAACTGTACCTTCACCGGTGCCAGTGGATTCAGTGCTCCCCCGTGTTTCATGGCGATATACAGGGGAAAGTTAAGCAAAAAGATCTTGGACAGAAGGTGAAAGAGCTTT
Organism: Itoplectis maculator; assembly: GCA_964034905.1. Lineage (NCBI taxonomy): Eukaryota > Metazoa > Arthropoda > Insecta > Hymenoptera > Ichneumonidae > Itoplectis > Itoplectis maculator. The sequence goes on along the minus strand of OZ035857.1, from coordinate 7,288,558 downwards.
TCCCTGTCCATCTGTGACCAGTGATGTTTCGCCGAATCCGAGCCTCTCCTGCCGCCCGCTCCATCCGCCTTTTCCCGGGTCTTCTCGCTGTGCCCGGCGTCGCCCTGTTTCGTTTTCTCCGGCTCTTCCGCATCGCGTTGCGCTTTTTCCCTGTCTGCCGTATCGTCCTCCTCATCCTCCGCGGATCTTGCGGCACCTTCGACGCCGGCCTCGCCATCGTCAGGCGGTTTTCTCTTCTGACGTATCGCTCTGAGCTGCTGTAGCGTGCAGAGAACTACGCTCTGGGTGAGGCGTACAAAACGGTCGAAATTCTTGGCTTCCCGGTAGCAGCACATACATTGCCTGAAAGACACAGAATCATTTTGAATTAATTAATGATTACTCGCAATTATCTTACCTTTTAAGGTAAGATAAAAAATGTTCTCTATAACTTGACTTTAACTTGTATCTTAAAAATATAAAGCAGTAACTTTCAGCTCCGAAAATTGGGAGCTAATTTCCGTCTGACAGGACCTCAGTTTTAATTACGCATCGCCGCAAAGCAATGAATAAAACAATATGCAGATCAAACGCACCTCTGGACCCACTGGTTGACGTAGTGCAGTATAGTGTCGACGTCTATGGCACAAAGGGAGACGTCATCTGGCTCTTTAGCAGCTCGCTCTTCGTCTGCGAAACACCACGAGAGACATAAACATATTGCGCAGAGCACGAGAAAATGGTCAAAACATCAGCAACAATATTTTCCGTTTTTAAGGTTACAAAAAAAAAATCGGAGTACATCCTCGCGATCACGAAGGACTCGCGACGCGAGTAGACAGAAGCGCGAGTCAACCCCGAGGGTCGAAAAAAAAAAAAGATTCGCATCCCCGGAGAAAGTCGGAGGAATCTCTGGGCCCGATCCTCGAACACTCTCAAAATATTTCGAGGATAAGGTTAGAGGACGCGTAGAAATTGATAGCGAATTTCGCGCATACAGGACTTACACGAGAGTAGAAGATCGTGAAAGTCAGCGCACACATCGCACATGATTTCCTGCCTCGTGTCCCTGGTTTCGTCGTAGATCACCTCGAGTCCATCACCCCGGGATTTCACCACCGTCCGCCCCCGGAGCTGACACCGATATTGTTAAACATGTCTCCAAAGGGGGTTCGAACGATCGTCAACAGTGGATTACGAATCCATCAGTCACCATATTGGTTTGTGCGTTTTCTCTCTTTTTTTTCTTCGAGTTTTTTTTTCTCCTTTCCTCCCCTTTCGCCCCGCTGGGGTTGCGTTCGCGAGCGCCGCCTATCACGCTGCGCCGTCACCGCCGCGAGAGACGGAGACTGCCCCGCGAATCGCCGGCATCTTTCCGATAGGGTGGCATTTTCCATACGCGACGTTCTCGTCAGGCAATCGCCGATGACCCTGGACGAGTCGTTGCGGTAGCTCCAGGAGCGCGCCGATTGGCTGCGACCGGACAATCGCGGAGCGCCGACCAATCGGAGCGCTCGACGACGGATTGTCACCCGCGATCACCGCTGCCGCTGGTCCCAGAGGAAAGCTCGTTTGTTGCTACCGCCCCCACCGCGATCGCCGTTGCACCTGTTTAACCCCTCCGACGCGCAGAATATCCGAGAAATGATAATTTCACCTGTACGTTCGTTCGTCTCACCCCTGTATCTTCGATTCCCGACCCAATGAACAACGAATCGTCGCCCGTTCACCCCCGAGCGAACGGTGCTTTCACGCGAACCCAGCACGCGACGTCATGTTGACAGATTACAGCTGACCGCGGGCGCCATCGCCGACGAGACGCGGATGCGCTCAGACGCATCAGCAGACCGAGATGCAGCGCGCCACGTTATCCTCTTGTGTATATCTACCGGGTGTCCCATTTTTAACTTCCACCTGATTTGTCTGGAAAAATACTGCCCTGACAAAAATTGTAATACAATGAAACTTTTAGGGTTCGCAGGGGGAGGATTAAAAAAAAGGGCACGGCTACGATTTCCGTGGCGCCAAGATTTGACAGTGGTTTCTGGTAATACTTTTCATAGGGTCACCCGGTATAGCTCGCATCTTTGTTGCGCCTCGAGCGTGACCCACGCACTGGGCGCGATTTTCGTAACAACTTTCGGGGGAGTCTGTTAAATTCTCCGGAGTGGACGAGCGAATTTCGGGGAGGTCATTCGCCGATTGGCTCGCGACTCTGTGGCAATCGGAGAACGGCGACGGTAGCTGGGCGATGCACTTTTGACAGCTGGATGACAGATGGTCGAGGCGCCAGGGGTGAATGCACCTTGGACGCGCGCGGCGTTCGCCCTCAAGTCGTCGAGACATGCGGGCTTCGAAAAAAAAAAAAGATATCGATCTTGGCGCGCGTTTTCGCAGAGACAAACTGAGTTACGTCGATTTTTTGGGTTTTCTTTTGTTTTTTTAGGCTTTTCGAATTCCACAAAAATACCCAAAAGATACGAGCCTGCGAGTCAGGTGTCGAGGACGGGGAAATAAGACAGGGAATCGTACCATGGTGCCCCCTGGGCCCGCGGACGGTCTCGACTGTAGCAGCCCAGTGTCTCGCAGTCGCGAGGGTAGCGAAGTGCCGTCGCGTGTCGTCGAGAGTGAGCGCAGATGCGAGAAGCGAGAGGGAAGCAGAGAGAGAGAGACGATAAACTAATAAACAAATCCGTGAGTGTCGGCCGAGTGAGATTTTTTTGTCTCCGTTGAAGTTGAAGTCGCAGAAGAGGCGAGAGTTATCCGAGACTCGCGCGTGATATTCGCCTTACGGGAGACGACGTTTTCGCTGCTACTCCGAGAAGCGACTCCGAGAGGGGTGCAGAGAGTTTCGTGCGGAGCGACGAGCGTACGGTTGACAGGTTGCGTGGGTGACCGAGAGACCAGAGGACGACAACGACGACGACGACGACGTCGACGACGACGTCGACGACGAGAGCGAGAATGGGCAGTACGGACAAAGCCGTGATCACGGGCTTCATATGCAGGCTCTGCAGCAAGATGAACCGTTTCGTCATACACATCTACGGCGAGGAGGGCGAGAGGATGAAACTCGCCGAGAAGATAAATGCCTACCTACCGATTACCGTGAGTTCCCGGATTTTCTCCGTCGTTTCGCAGCGATCGGGGCTTCCGATGAGACATTTTGGAATTGTTATTATATTTGTTATTGTTTTGGTAGCTTCCCGGAAGTAAGATTTAAGATTGTTGAATTTGATAAAAATAGTAAACATTTAAATCGATCGAATTCACAAAATAACGGGATAAAGAAAAATATCAAAAATTGAATTTTAAATTTAAGTTGAAGGTAATTGAATTTACTTCTTCAGGTGAACGTCAACGATCCATTGCCAAAGACTGCCTGCCTTCACTGCATCGAGCGACTGGAGGCGCACCACGAGCTTATGGAGCAGATAATCATCGCCAGGAGACACCTTGCAGCCGAATCCAAGATCAACTCAGTCGCGCCGTCTTCCTCTGCAGCTTCTGTCACGATGGACGCAACGCCTACGTCAGGGTCACCTCCGTGTTGACACTGGTTGCCTGAGAATTATGCGATCCCTCGACTGTGCTCCACGACTTGTACTATCGTCTCTCCGAAATCTTTTTGGCCATCTAGGATTTCGTCTTAGAAATGGCACCGAGATGGTCATGGAACTGCTGGAGAGTTTGCTGGAAAATTTGGCTTGCCAGGGGCTGCTGACTCTGGATTCGCACATGTAATTGAAAACTTTGCCGAGTCTCAATGCAGAAAATACAATAATTTTTTTACATTGATCGGATAGCAGACGTTTAGTCACTATTTATTGATTTTACGTATTTTTTGCATCGCGTCCCGCGGCTCTCCTGCAGTTTCTTGTATGAAATTCACGCTGAAATGTTTTGCGGGTCGATCGGATGATTTGCTGCAGCGACGTCACTTGAGATTTACGCGGGTTGATTCGTTTTTACGCTGGGTCATTTTGTGGAAGTTAAAGCAAATTTTGCGTTAAACGATAGCGTGAATCTATAGTTGCTATTTGTTATGTTCTTATCATGTATCTTTTGCACTTTGTCCCGGACGTTAACGACGAGTTTTCTTGCCATCGTCGCGAAGTTTGGCGACTCTATTTTAATCTGCGCTCTGTGATCATCGAAAAGAAGAGGTTCCCATTTTTTTTTATCACGATTTAATTGTAGCGGTAGAAGCAATTTTGTCTTTGAATCATTGAACAATTTCGGTAAAAATTTGTAATTAATTTTTCACTCTAATCAATTTCTGACCCAATGGAACCAAACTGCGTTTTGCGGAGACACGCAAATTTAACTTTCTATCAGTTTCGCAAACGGTGCGAGGCCTCAAGATTTTCGTACCAGTTGCGCACCAAAACTTTATAGAATTATTATTCACGATCTAATGAATTTTATAGAGATATATATATTAATTGCCAGAGTTTCGAATGTACGTCTTCTAAACTAATTTTTTTTCTTATTAAGGCGAATTTCGTTGATTCGCTCTTGTTTTTTGTGGTGTTTGTTTTCATCTTTCGTTATTCGTTTTAGCTTCCGAGAATTCTTTTGTTTTTAAATACGCGTGTTTTTTTTCATAAAATTACAACAATTGGCCGTAATTATTTCGGCAGAATCGCCAATGACTACGATGATTTTTTAATCACGTCCGAGGTCATTATCAATTATCCTTGAAACTGTTAAAAATCATCGACAGAGTTCCTTTATAATCGCAACGTGATCAAAATTGTAATATTTCGTAGCACTGGTTGATTTGACAGCGTTTGTATGGTTGAGATGTAGATTGAAAAGAACAAAAAACACGCGCTCCTCGAGAATACGAAAATTCGTAGCTCTAGATAGGATATTGTTAGAAGTTTTGTCGCTGCGTATGATACAGCGGTGGGGGTCATTAGAACGAAAACATTTTCAATACTCAATGCTTCGAATGATTATGAATTATTAGGTCCACAAAATATTGTGATTC